>MUZC01000202.1:1203840-1218373 GCA_002072015.1 Radix auricularia | reverse complement strand
TAGTGTTGTTTTCGTCGACGAAAACTGAAACTAAAACCTTCGTCAACGAAAATATGTACATTTTCGTCAACGAGAACTAAAACTAAAACTAAAATTAGCAGCAAGACTAAAACTAGACGAAAACTAAATCTGGTAGACAAAAGACTGAATAAAAACTGAAACTAAAACTCCCCAACGAAATAAAAACTAAAATCCCCATTTATCGTTCTTTTCCGTTACTGCACTTTTGCGAAATTCTAGGAAATTATTATGACCTGATTTCTTTGATGATCGCGCATGCGCATCAACTGGGCGATAATATAAGTCATAAAAATAATACAATTATTTAACATTGAAAGTTGACAATGACAACAGCAGGAACTGGTGTTGGTGGAGTAAGTGGACGCCCAAAATCGAGTGATGTTTGGGATTATTTCACGTACCGTATAGATTTAAACAAAAGTGAATGTTTGGTTATTAACGACGGTAAGAAATGTGAAAGACTGCTCGTGGGAAGGAATCCTACAAATCTAAAACGGCATTTAAAAGCTTGCCACAAGAAAGAAAATGATGCCATGGAAGAGAAAGAGAAGACTAAAGTAGCAGCAGCACCCAGTAAGTCAACAAAGTTGCCAGCTGCCAACTCTTCTGCCTCAAGGAAAATTACCGACATGTTTGGTAATAAACTTAATAAACACAAATATTCTGCACAGTCTGTTGAAAATATTTCCAGAATGCAAGCTCTGACACGATTCATAGCGAAAACTGGTGTTTCCACGTCGTTGGTAAGTAATCATGCTTTATTTATTTCTTATTAATAACTACTACTACTTCTTTGAACCTATAAACAAAAAGTCACACAAAGACACATGTGACATATCATTCATGTAGTATCATAACCTTACGAACATTAAATTGTAAAACAAAACTTTTTCATTATAATTTTATGTGTATTAATATGGGCAGCAGTATCACTAATTTTATTATGGGACAGGACAGGGCTTGAGAAAAATAATTGTTAGAGTACTTAAAACAGATAAAATTTGTACACATGGCCACATGGCAGCTTAAATAGTATAACTGTTAAATGTTATTCATTTCATTGAATTAATATAAGAATAAATAAAAATGGCTGTATATTGGTACATAATAATTAATATGCAACTATAAAATGTAAATTGTAAAATAATTACAATAATGAAAGAATGCAATTTACATGTACAGGTCGAGCATGAGGCATTCAGAGAGTTCTGCCAGGCAATGGATCCCAAGTTTCAAGTACCAAGCCGTACAGCTATACAAACGGCTTTAAAATCGGCGTGTGAAGAACTCGAAAAGAAGGTTAAAGAGAATATACAACATGCCCGGCGTCTTACCCTTTGCTTGGATATTTGGTCAAAAAGGGGCCTTACGGCAGCGTTCCTTGGTGTTTCGGCTTGTTTGTACAATCCAATTATACAGCAAGGTGAACATTTAACACTGAATGTGTTTACTGTTAGTCATCCTCATACAGGTGAAAATATTGCTGCTAAAGTTAGCGATTGCTTCGAAAAATGGGGTATAAAAACTAGCCAAGTCATGCTAGTTATTACGGACAATGGCGCTAACATGATAAAAGCTTTTAAAACCATGTTTGTTGATAGATGCGAAACTGCCACTGGCACAGATTCTGATTCTGATGAGGAAGAGGATGATGAGGTTGACAATATTAATGAAGATAAAGACTATGAGGTTGCAAGGGCAGAAACGACTGTTGATGGTCACTATTTGAAATTGAAACGCATGGCATGTATGCCTCATACTATGCAGCTAGTTGTTAATGAGATGTCAAAGTGTGCTGCCATAAAACCGATACTTGATTCAGCAAGGCGTATGGTTGAAAAGTTTAGAAAATCATCTGTTGCAACCCAAAAGCTAGTGTTGAAGAGCAAGAAAACTCTTATTGCAGATTGTCCCACAAGATGGTCAAGCACATTCCTTCTACTGCAGCGACTAATTGAACTGAAGGTTAGTGTGAATGCAGTAGCGGAAGAAATGGAATGGGACACTCTTCTTTCAAGTGAATGGCAAAAAATAGATCAGTTACTGAAGCTTCTGCAACCATTTGCCGAACATACACGTTTACTCGAAGGCGATAAAGTTGTTATGTCATCAGTAATTCCAGCACTTATGGACATAGAATATCATCTTCTTGAGGCACAGTCTGATCAAACTCTGGACGCATCACTAAAAGAGCTAGCAGTCACCTTTTTGGATGGCTTGAGGCGACGATTTGAGTTTGCGTTGGAACCAGATTCTGATATTTTTGAACCTATACCTTCTGCAGCTTGCCTGCTTGATCCTACCACTGTGTCAGCACTGTTCATTTCAGGAAAAGGGCATCTTCTAAGTGCAGCAAAACAGTTTGTGTTGCGAGAAGAAACTGCTTCAGCAGCAGCAGCCGCAGTAAGTGCACAGCTTGGTCAAGTGATTTCAGCTGCTGGTCAGCCTACTCCTAACCGAAATATCACTGCAACTGCGTCTCCTGATAGCGTTGGTTCAACAGCCCTGACTACATCTGGACCTCCTCTCAAGCGCTTCAAATCCCTGACGCAACACATTGCGAACACCCCACCAATCACTAATATTATATCTGCAGTTCGTGGGCCTGAAGACGAACTGGAAGATTATTTGTTGCACTATCAAGAAGCTGCCAAAGCAGTCAGTGAGGATGGCAATGGCTTAAGCTACTGGCAATCACAGAACGTTCAAAAAACGTTTCCGTTGCTTGCACCATTGGCCTTAGATATATTGACTGCACCAGCTTCGGAGGCTTACGTGGAGAGAATTTTTTCTCTTTGTGGTGATTTGACTACTGGGAAAAGAAACAGAACTAATCGGAGTCTAGAAAAACGGGTCTTTCTCAAGCTGAACAGTCATTTGTTTTGACGCTTAGTCTTCACTCTTCAAGTGAACTGTTGTTACTTAGTTTAGTTAGTTCAGAGTTCTTGGTCTTAGAATGAATACATTTGTTTTAATTTTGACTTACGTTTTTGGTTTCTTATTATTATTACGTTTTTAGTTGTTGCTGTTTTTTGTACATGCACTGCAAGTCTGCTAGTCTACAACATAGTCAAAAATTGAGTCTTGGCATTGGCACATAACACAATGTGATAGTGTGACTTATAATGTGACAATTGAGTGAATGGACTCAGTCTCAGTACACTGAGCTGTCATCTCTGTGACTACTATTATTATGCTTCAATTTGTTTCAACAATTGATCATGAACAATCATGTTATTAGTTATTGGTGTTTACAAGACTAAAACTAAAAGTGAAACTAAAATGTATAAGACGAAAACTAAAACTCAGGTGTTTTAGTTTTAGTCGACGAAAACTAAAACGAAAACTAAAATTGAGCTCAAAACTAAAACTAGACTAAAACTAAAATTATTACAGAAAAAACGAAATAAAAACTAAAACTAAAATAGGACCTGGGACTAAAACAACACTAGTCGCGGGCACTTGACTTAAACAAAAAAATGGTCACCACACAAAAAAAAATGTTGGGAACCTGTGGTATTGAAGGAGTGACTATAAAAAATATGTTGGGAACCTGTGGTATTGAAGGAGTGACTATATATAAAAATATTTTGGGAACCTGTGGTATTGAAGGAGTTAATATTTTTAAAAAATGTTGGGGAACCTGTGGTATTGAAGGAGTTACTATTAAAAAAATTTGGGAACCTGTGGTATTGAAGGAGTTATTATAAAAAAATGTTGGGGAACTTATAGTATTGAAGGAGTGACTATTAAAAAAATGTTGGGGAACCTGTGGTATTGAAGGGGTGACTATAAAAAAATGTTGGGAACCTGTGGTATTGAAGGAGTAACTATAAACAAAAATGTTGGGGAACCTGTGGTATTGAAGGAGTAACAATAAAAAATAATAATAATAATAAAAGATAATATTTTTGTTTATTGTCTTCCACTCTCCTACATTCTTCAGTCAGTGCGCCTCAGCAACCCTAAAGACTAAAGAGTGCCAACTACCAACATCACGGACGTGTACACAAAACCGTAACAGTTTCTTGACCGTGGACCTTTAATAAAAGGAAGAGTAAATAAAATCAATGTTTTAATTAGATATATATCTTTTTTTTTTTTAAATAATTTAAAACTGACAGAAATTAATTAACATGTTCTGTTATTTAAAGCGAAACAATTTAAATGCTTTCAAAATCTTTTTTTTTTAAACCGATCCTAATTTTATTACTTTCCGTGGGTTTCCTCGGCAACCGAAAGTTATTGTTTACAATTGTTTCAAATGATAGCAAACGGTGAAGCGACACTGACACAGTGTTATCGAAATAGTACTTTTGCTATGATCTTAAGGAAGATTGCAGCAAGTAGTTAAACATGGTGAAGAAAGGTGGTAAAAAGGGTAGTGCGGGTGGTGGGTCAAAAAAAGGCAAAGGTGGAAAGGGGAAAGGCAAAGGAAGGGGTAAAGGTGGGAAAGGCAAAGGAAAAAGAGGAAGCAAATCAAAAGGTATTGGAAAAGGAGGTATACGAGTCATTCAAAGGCATTTGGACCAGACAACAAAAGAGTTTTATCTATGGCAAATACAGCTCCTTGAGGAGAAAGTTGGAAGGTACAATATTACAGCATTTAACTTTGAATTTTAGTCTTTAAACTCTTCAAAAATAAAAATGTATCTAATATATCAATGTAGACTATTTTAATCATGTTATGACTTAACTTAATGCAATTATTTCTCAGCATCAAATGGATTCCATCATAGTACATTTACTATAACATTACTAATACTAATATCCTTACTTTGAAAGGCAAGCTAAAAGTTGGTCAACCTGACTGACGATTCTTAACAAATTACAATTTCAAATGCATTGTAAGAAGCCTACAAAAATGTATTTTATGTATGATTGGACTTTTTTTTTTTAGATCATAGTAACAGTAATCAGTTCTTTTTTTTATTTTTAAAATAAGGTGAAGACTAATTCAAATGTAAAGATTGCATTGCAATCATATTAAGATGTCAAAAAATCCCAATTATTTGTTTAAAATTATAATTGCATACGGCCTGAAAACATTTAAAAATATTTTTCATAAAATTTCTTTAAAAATTTCAGATAAGCTTATCAGTATTGAAAATGAAGATGCCTTCATGAGTGAAATTGATAAAAAATTTTACAATAATGCTTCTAGGTATCAGAAACAGAATGATGAAATGGTAGTAAACCAATCCCTCTTTCAAGCTAAGTTTGATAAATGTTTGGCTGAAAAAAATGATCTGATTGCTTACTTGAAATCTGAAATGAATAAGAAACGTAAGGAGGATAGTTATAGTTTATTTTAGAATGTTCATACTGTCTTGGCCATAAATAAATGTATTATGTTACATGTTTTAATGTATCTTGTTTTTTATTGTCAATAAAACATTTTTATTTTTATATTAATAAATGAAAACTTTTAAACAGATAGTATTTCTCCTGAAGTGGAAAATATCTGATTTGCAAATAAGTTTTCATGAGCGAATTGTGTTGTTTAGACCTATACCTAGTTTGATTATGTGAAACATACAATAGTAGATTTCACATATAATATTTATAATGTTAAAGGTTTATGAAATTAAATTACTTTAGTAGAGTCAAAACCTCTCTCTTAAGGCAGAGTTTACCTACATTCAGTTTTCTTTTAAACACTGTTCAACTTTATTACAGATGAGGCTTATACAGACCTGAGGGAAAAGTACTTAACTTTAACTCAAGTGCTTGACAATGAACAAGAGCAATGTAGGAAAAAAATGGCAAGCCTTACAAAGCAAGCAGATGAAAATCAAGCTCAAATTGTTGCAGAAAACATTGCTCTAAGTATATCTTACAAAACATTTTAAAATATTGGTATTGAAAAATATTTATTTTATTCCTTCCATTTAGAAATGCAATTTAGTTGGCATTAGACAACCAAAAAATCTAGGATATCTATTAACATAATACATCCGTGTAAAGGAAATTTGATTAAAAAATCATCTTTTAATTATCAATATTTTGAATGACGTCAACTTTTCTATGTTTGAATAAATTTTATAGAGATAAGAGATGATATTTAGAGAGTTGTTGGTGTCATTGATAGTTAAACTATACATATAAAATTAGCAATCACTTTATTGAACATTAATTTAAATAGCTATAATTTATTTATCACAGCCTCTAAAATTGCTGCTCTAGAAGAATTTCGCATTAAGAGATTTCAGTTGATGACCAAATTAGCCTCACTGCAGAATGAGCTCGACCAGAAGACTAAAGAGTTCAATGACAAAATAATGACAATGGAGCACAAATTTCTTGTCTCAAAGCACACGTAAGCTACAGGTTGCAATTTTTCTTGTACAGAGATTCTGTTTAACACATAGACATAGTATTTTTTTATTCATCGTACTTTCATTTCTTGTGATGACAAATTGCATAGAAAATCAGATAAGTTATGCAAATGTTTGCCTGTTTTATTCTTTGAGACAAAATTAAGTAGATTTTATTTCAAAGTACAGAAATTTCTCAGTTTTAGATCACTTCTAATGAACACACATAAAATCAGATTATATCTTGAACTCTTAATTACTATATATCTAACAGGCTAAAAAGTGAAATGATTGAAAAAGTCAAAAGTGTGGCTGCTGAATTTCGTAAGCATTCAGAAAGGAATTTGAATGTCACAATGACACGCACCATTCAAGAAAATGTCAGGACCAACACACAGCTTGCCAAGTTGTCTGACAAAACAGTGACACTCATAGATGAAAACACCAAACAAGCTGCTGAAATGAATGAGCTGAAGCACCAGCTGTACCTCAGTGAACTTGAAGGAAAAGATTTCAGCAAGAAATTTCAATCCGCTATGGAAGTTAGTAAATTTCATTTTATTTTTGGTACCAAGGGTGCTTTTAGCAAGGGCTATTACTCTTCTTGACTCTGCTGCTCTGATTGTGAGACAGAAAGATTACAAATTGTGTTAAATTAGCAGTACCTGTATAAAAAAAGTTTTAATAGTAAATGTGCGGTAATATTCCCCCTAGTCATTTAAAAACTAATTGTTTTGGTTTCATAAAAGATAATGTTGATTTCTTTTTAAATATTCTGTAGAGTATATTTTTTTTAATAAATTAAACAGCTTACAGTAGTAAACATGTCACGTCTCAGGTCATTTTCTGTAAATATTTGCCTATTATTTCTTGCTGTTGAAAAAGGCTAATTAAATATTTCAACTCATCAAATATGATAAAACAGAAAAGTAAAATCTTTTAATTAATTAGAATATTGAAGTGTTGATATTAAATTCATTCAATTATTTAGGCATTTCAAAGTATCTTAATTTTTATAAAGAGTAAATCTTTGTCTTCCACACAACAGTCCTTGACCATGATGAAGGATAAGTGTGAGGAGCAGTTAAAAATGATAAACATGATGAAGGAAACACATGATAACTGCACTGGTTACGCTAAAGAAAATGAGGCATTGCAAGAGGAAATACGAGAGCTTCAGTGAGTTTTTAAGATGTTTTATTCACATTTTATAAATAGAGCCATCATATTGACTGTCCTTAATGTTTATCATCTTTGTTGTTTTGTCCTTCGCCAAACATTTCAACCTGATCCTGAGAGTATTACATCGACTGCCTACATCATTTTACTTTGTCTTACGGCTAATATCTTAGTGTAAAATTTTTTATTTTCTCAGAGAGGAAAACTCAAAGCTGATATCAGAAAACAAGTATTTGAACAAAACCAACCTTAAACTAACAGTAACTGACGTCATTGACAAAGATCAGAAGGAAGAGATGGAGCAGTTGTTTTTTAATTCAGTCGCAGCCATTAGAGAAGCTCTGAATGTGGTGAGTAGAAGAGGTCGCAGCCATTAGAGAAGCTCTGAATGTGGTGAGTAGGAGAGGTCGCAGCCATTAGAGAAGCTCTGAATGTGGTGAGTAGGAGAGGTTTCAACTTTAATAATCAACAGTGTGAATTGTAATGGATGGAGATAAGGTCCTAGTTACAAGTAGTTGGTAGAGGAAAATTTAAAGGAATGACCTGATAGTTTTGGAGAGGAGAGAATGGTAAGTGAGAAGGGGTAAAAAAAAATAATAGGTGGTGAAGTTGTATGACAAATATGAGGATTTTCATTTGAAGTTAAATGTTTGTGAAACCAACAGATTTATAGCATAAACAAACACAAATTATTGATTGACTTTTCTGCTAATCATAAAAGGTGGTCTAGCGGTAGCGCACTGGACTGTCGAACCGAGGCAAAAAAGCGCCACGAGCTCGAGCCTTGGTGCTGGCAAAGTCCCTGGGGCATTGTGCTAGCCACACATTCCCTTACTCGTTAGTGGTGGCTCAATGAAACGTGTCTACACTACTTCACTTGCCCTATAGGCCATCATGGTCTGAAAAGGGATTATTATTATGTATTTGAAGTTTTTTTGTCTATTTTTACAAAATTTTTGTTTAAATGAGCTTCAGAAAACAAATACAATTTTCCCCCAAAAAGTTAAATTTAAGATTTTTTATTAAATTTTGCTTCTGTACAAAGTACAAGATGCTTACTAAATCAATCAATAACATTTTTAACGTTTGCAACCTTCAACACGCTTGTTTAAAGTCTAGAAACGTACTTCTTGTTATTCATGATAATGCAGATGTCTTAATGCAACACCAATTCGGCTGCATTGTGTATGTGTGTGTGTGTCAATGTTGTTTGGCTGCTTAATGGTTCTCACCAGCTCTTTCAAATTATTAGCCTTACAATTATATTTATTTTGGCCATTTTTCATAATTAAAGGACCTAGATGATGTAAAGACTCTCTTGTGTATATATAATTTTAACCTCCCTTTTATTTTTATCATGTGTCAAGTTTAAATGATGGGGGTTGGGATGAGGGGGTGCAATATGAAGAATGTGTAATGACATAATTTGTCAAGGCTAGGTCAACATTTTCTTTATCCATTACTGGATAATTAATTTTTGTTAATTAATATTTTCTCTAAATGTAAGACAATCGTTCTTTTCCCAGATGGAGCAGATCTCAGCTGAGGCAGCCGAGGCAATAAAACAGGAGTACAGGAGAGCTCCAGCTAAAATGCACCCAACATCACAGCACCAACAACCCGATATCGACACCATGTGCAGCTCTGTAGAAATCAACGGAAGTAAAGATGATTCTGAAAAATTTAGTTTTAGGGATGCAGAAAATGCCAGTGAAATGTTGAGGCAACTGAAAATACTATCGTTTGGTGTATCAGATGACAGACCTTATAGAGAAAGCATCCTTCATAGTCCCTTTGACACCAACATGGACTCACAGCATGGACACATGTCTCTGATGCCTGATGAAGACACAATTCCAGAGAATGAATTCTTGGCAGCAGGTTCCGAAGCAGCCACACACAAGAAAGTTTCAATTTCCCAGCGCAGGCTTCGCATGGGGATGGACTACAAACACCCGCAAATTGAGTACCAGCCCGACACGTCCGTAGAGGACTTCCACCGACCAGGTGGTGTGGAGATGGAGAAAAGTTCAAGAAAGACAAGTGCTATCCCCAGGCCGGGGTCAGAGCAGCAGAATACAAGAGACGGAGAGAAGCCCACTTCATCTGATGTAGAGAGAAAGGAAACGGAGAGGAACCTTGACACCAGAAAGCCAGACCACACCATCAGAGCTGGATCATTGGAACATGAGTTTGTCTTTAAAAAACTCAAAGAGGCCAACGCTGTTTACATGGAACAAAGGGAGAAGATCCTTGAGGGTTTAGTGCTTATAATAAAGAGTGCCACAAACCTGGGCATCAGAGGTAGTATCCAGTCTGAGCCTGTGAGGAAAACCCAGAGGTCAATTTCATTTGCACCTAAAAAAGAGCAAGAAATACCTCGGTAACTGCATTTTTTTATCAACATAAATAGATTGATGCCTGTTTGGTGAACTTTTTTAAAACCAAAACTGTTTGCTGACTTTGACTAAAGCCTGTTGTTTAAAATCATCTGTTGTCTAATGTCTATATGTTGAATAACACTTTGGGTGATGTCTTTTCTTGGATTGTCTGCTAGGAAACTGTAAACTGTATGTGAACCTCAGGAAACTCTAAACTGTATGTGAACCTCAGGAAACTCTAAACTGTATGTGAACCTCAGGAAACTCTAAAACTGTATGTGAACCTCAGGAAACTCTAAACTGTATGTGAACCTCAGGAAACTCTAAACTCTAAACTGTATGTGAACCTCAGGAAACTCTAAACTGTATGTGAACCTCAGGAAACTCTAAACTCTAAACTGTATGTGAACTTCACATCTAAACGTGTCAAGCTATCAATATTAATTATTATATTTGATATATTTATAGAAATTACATTGACATAGATTTTGCCTGTTTCAGTCCATTGCTTACTCCTGCACCACTGAGGAAGAGCTCTGCGAGTGACAGGCGGTCCTTACAAAGTCAGACTTCGCTGGGTTCAAAATCAAGAAACATGGAAGAAATGATCAACCTTTGCAACGCATTGAGTTTCACACTGCAGAAATCAAAGTCAAAGGTAGATAACGCTATTTTGTTTCTTTTCCCTTTTTTCTCAAATGTTTCTATAGAAAAATATCAAGTTTTAATCAGTTTTACACATAATACATGAGTTTAAAGCAATTTGAAAAAGTGTGCTAGATTTAATATAATTTTAATTAATGTTTAATTATGAATGCATTATATTTTTCCGTTATTATCAATTGTGATGCACCTCATAATAATTGTGACAGTTTAACTGAGTTTTTACATAGCTTTGGGCACTAAAATTGGGTTTGTGTAATTAGTGTAGGGCAGCTGGGTAGCGGAGTCAATAGTGCGCTCGCCTCACAAAAAAAAATGTTGAGAAATGACTAACGTTAAGAAAGTGCTCTGTTGACCTGGAGAGGGATGGGCGCCACCTGTGTCTATCAAGCCTGAGAATTTTCTAATGGAAACAAAAGAGGTTATGGGATTAAAATTTTTAAAAAATTTAGTGTAGAGGAGGGGCCTTATAATTCTATATTTAGCGCACATAGTTTTAAGATTTCTTTAAAGTAATAGGATGGGCAATTTATCCAACTCAGGTGTTAACGTTTTTATCTCCTGAGGTTAGTGTTGTGTAAATTTTACTAGGTTTAGTATAAATATTTTTACAAAACATTTATTTCTGATTTTCTTTATTTTCCCTAATGTACTAGACTAAAAAAAATATGCAACTGATTATAAACACTTCTGGAGCATAGCTGATTTTTATGTCCAAATTTAGATGACAGAGTACCACTGTAAAAGGAATGAACATTTGTTCAGGTTGAATTTGAGTCAATGAAAGTTAAAATCCCTGGCAAAAATTCATTTTTAATAAAGGATTCTGAATATTGTGTTACTTAACATGGTTTCGCTACATTTGAATTCAGATTATATCTTCACATCCGCAGGCCGCCAGCTCAAACGTTTCACCAAGAAAAATCTACACACAAGAAGACATGTTGGAGTACATGCTCTTGTTTTTGGACAGCACTGCCCAGATGGGGCCTGAGGTTCAAGAAAAACAAATCTGTAATTTGTGGACCTATGCCAAGGGTGAGGTACCCCCAAAGCTGTATGATGCCCGGAGAAGGTAAAACCTGATACAGTTTGAAGCTTTTCTTGAAATGATCATTAAAGCTGTCATTGAAACTGACATTATAAAAAAGTTGAGTTTGTGCCATTAAATGGGGTTTTTCATAGTGTCTTCAGAAACAGGAATGCGTTAACTACATTTTTTTAAATAATGGGATTGTAAAAACTGGGATTTCTAAAAAATTGGCATTTAATCAATTTCTTATAGTTTTACTTTTTTCCACTGATCTGTGTTCTCTGTAATTTGTTTTTTTTTCTCTTATCTTTTTTAAACTCACCTAGATACGAAATAAAATGTTGTTAATCTGGTGTAGCACTGAGGGAAAGGGGTGGGCCATTAAAAATGTAACATAAAAGTTTCTTGTTTTAAACCACAACCACATTAAAAAATTGTTGCTATTACAAATATCCAGTGCTTTTTTTTTCTGGCAGAACACACCAGAACATTTTTTCCACAGACTTTTTTATATTTCTATTTTCTACACTAATGTCAGTTTTATTTCTTTATGATTAAAATATGTGTTCCGGTATCTTCTTTTTCTTTTTAAAAGAAAAAAGCACTCTAAATATCTAAAAAGGATGTTGTTATTTCCATAACCACTGAAATAAAAATTATTTTACTGAACACTTGAAATTGTTTCAACGCACTTAAGTATTTTGTTAAAGTTTGTCATGAAATATTTTTAAGTGAAATAACAAAACTCATGGCTGTCAGAGCATTTTTATTAAAAATAAGTCAATTTTTTATTCTTTATAATTTTTCTGTGTTATTATATCTTGTTTAGCCTCAAAACCTCATTAAAAATGCCAACCATTTACAAAGCTGGTGACCTCGGCTTTGTCCCACAACCTCAGCCTCCCCTCCATAAAAAGTTGGATCGTATCCGCATGGATCAGGAACGGCTGAGGCTTAGCCTACGAATGGACGTCGCTACCAAGTCGGTGGCAACCCAAACATTGGTTTACACTGAGGTGAGATGTAAATAGCCAGATTTTCCTTCAAGAAGCATATCTTCTTTTTTTTTCTTTTTTTTTTTTTTGTAAATAGCCAGATTTTTCTTCAAGAAGCATATCTTCTTTATTTCTTTTTTTTAAAAATTAAATAAATAATCATGTCTCCAGAAACATTAATCTTTGGAAATACTTTTTACAAATTTATGATTTTTAAATTGCATAACCAATTATATTAACAATTGGGGTTATTTATGTATTGGTTTGTTGTTTTTTGTCTTGCAAGCTACAAGTTCGGAATCAATGGATCAGTTTAGATGATAAACTTTATTTTCTATCCACAGCAAAGAGTACTCCATGCATTAAGCATTAATGCTCAACAAACCGCAGGACTTGCAAAATACAAAGATGGTGCCTCAGTGACAGGACTTTCACTTCCTGTCCCATCCAGAGTCATGTCAAAGAATTTACTGAAACAATCCATAAGTTACCTCTAGCCACAGATAGTGCCCAATTAACTGATAAGTGTGGGTTTCTGCATGGATATGTGTGTGTTTCTGCATGGGTATGTGTGTGTTTCTGTAGGGGTAAGCACTTGTGTGTCATCTTATGACTGTCATTTTCTATTGTCTTGCCATTAGTCTTTATTCTAACCCTTATCTAAATGTTTTCACTAACTGTAATCTTTTTGGCTGTTACTCAGTTCATAAAGAAACTCAAAGGCACCACAAGGCCTTGTAATTTTTTGAGTACTTCTCAGTCAATTGCAAAGTAGGTTTTTCATTTTGTAGATCAAAGTTTCATTTTGAAAGATTATTGTGTTTTTTTGTTCTTGGGTCTCAAGCACTGAGGTAAAAGAGTGTTCCCAATGAGTGATATACCTGGCACAAAAAGAAGCCTTTAACTTTAAAGACAAATAAATGTTAGTGTGTGTGTGTAGATCATTTATTTCTTATGCAATGTTTATATATGTAACATAAAATGCAAAGTCCTGTGGACTTTTTCATAATTGCATTTAATTTTAAAAATGACTCTTGTTATAACTGACTGCTTTGACGGCTTGTATCAAAAATTGACTGACAGACCGACAGACAACTGCACAACGTACAAAGAATTAAATGAACCTAAAAAATATATGTTACTTTGTAGCATGTTAGGCAAAATACTAAATTAATCTGCGTATAGATGAAATCAGTTAGGAAAACAGAGAAACATCTATGATTTGAAACAAAATATAAAAGATGTTGCTAAAAAAATGTTTTTAGAAAAATGAATTAGCATATATAATCTATACATTTTGTTAAAAATGAAAAAAAACTTGTTCATTTTAATATAAATTTAAATATTTTTTATAGATGTATATATTTTTTTACATTACTTACAAATTCATGTGCTGTAAATTTTACAATAAATTTTATCAAATTCTGACCAAAAACGGTTTTGTGAATCATTTTTAATGATAATGTTATTGGTTCTATCAGTTTTAATGATAATGTTATTGGTTCTATCAGTTTTAATGATGATGTTATCGGTTCTATCAGTTTTAATGATAATGTTATTGGTTCTATCAGTTTTAATGATGTTATTGGTTCTATGAGTTTTAATGATAATGTTATTGGTTCTATCAGTTTTAATGATGATGTTATCGGTTCTATCAGTTTTAATGATAATGTTATCGGTTCTATCAGTTTTAATGATAATGTTATCAGTTCTATCAGTTTTAATGATAATGTTATCGGTTCTATCAGTTTTAATGATAATGCTATCGGTTCTATCAGTTTTAATGATAATGTTATTGGTTCTATCAGTTTTAATGATAATGTTATTGTTTCTATCAGTTTTAATGATGTTATTGGTTCTATCAGTTTTAATGATAATGTTATTGGTTCTATCAGTTTTAATGATGATGTTATCGGTTCTATCAGTTTTAATGATAATGTTATC
>MUZC01000202.1:1184258-1203571 GCA_002072015.1 Radix auricularia | reverse complement strand
GGTTCTATCAGTTTTAATGATAATGTTATTGGTTCTATCAGTTTTAATGATAATGTTATTGGTTCTGTCAGTTTTAATTATAATGTTATTGGTTCTATCAGTTTTAATTATAATGTTATTGGTTCTGTCAGTTTTAATGATAATGTCATAATGTTATTGGCTCTATTAGTTTTAATGATGATGTTATTGGTTCTATCAGTTTTAATGATAATGTTATTGGTTCTATCAGTTTTAATGATAATGTTATTGGTTCTGTCAGTTTTAATGATAATGTTATTGGTTCTATCAGTTTTAATGATAATGTTATTGCTTCTATCAGTTTTAATGATAATGTTTTTGGTTCTATCAGTTTTTATTATAATGTTATTATTTCTATCAGTTTTTATTAAAATGTTATTGGTTAAATTTTTCAGCAATTTCCAATATTTTATTAGTTTCAGATTGTATGTTGAAGGTTGACTAGTTTTACGTGTATATACTTTTTCAAATTATGGTAAATTAAATGTTACAAATAACTATTTCAAACTGAATTTAATTTTTAATCCATAATAATATATTAAATTATTTTTATAACAAAACTAAATTTTAAAAAGTATATATATATATAAAAATTCTACGGTGTAGATACAAAGGGGTTGAAACGTCCCAGGCTCGAAACGTCCTGTGGTCGAACTGTCTGGGGTCAAATCACCCGGTGTCGAATCGTCCGGGGTCGAAACGACCGGGGTCGAAACGTCCTCGGGACGAAACGTCCTGGGGTCGAACTGGCAGGGTCGAACCGTCCGGGGTCGAAGTGTCCTTAATTCGCAGTACCTCACCTAACCACGCCATCTTGCGCCTTTTAACCTTTGTTATAATCATTTCTTGACGACCTGCAATAGAGTTTATTTTGCCCCAGACATTTAATCCGTTTGTGTGTGTATGTGTGTGTTATTGTTGTTGTTTTTTTTTTTGGTCCTTCGTGATCAAGAGGACAATTCTCATCATAGTAGCTATGTGCCGTAGCAGTTTTGTGTGTCCTGTGGTGGCTTATGGGACTGCATGGTCGGACATCTCAAATCCTTGGATACTCCACTAGTAAGAATTAAGACAGGTTCTATGACAATTTTGACGAGATCGAGTTGTTGTTGGCAGAGAAACATCAACTCCACAAAGCCTACCACAATAATCCCAGGTCTTCGTTCATAAGGAACTCGTATGACAATACTATTCAATATACGCCGTATTATACAGCAAGAACTCCGCCAGTTGCGAGACACACGGCTGAACGAATAAGCCTAAGCTGATGAGATCCAACACTAAGCAGAAAGGCATGATTTGAAGAAATTCTATAATAAATCCATAAAGGATGTGTACGGACCCACAAAATCAAATTCAAATTATACATCTTCACTTCTCAGAGCAAATAGGAAAAGTTTTATATTTCTTGACCGTTGAGCTGAACATTTTCAAGCTGTCCTAAACAGCCCATCAAGCATAAACGATGCTTCCATCAGTCACTTCCCTCAACTAATAATCACCGAACAATATTTTGTTTTAAAATATATATATATATATATATATATATATATAATATATATATAGTGACACTTATAAGTCATAAATTCATTTTTATTTTGAAAAATTAACTTAAATAACTTTGTTTTGTTTTTTGTTTTTTCAATTTTAAGTCATAGATTCTAGAATATATTCTTTCAGCATTAACTAAATATTTTTTAAAAGTTTTTTTTAGCCTAATTTGAGTGTCTTTGATGTGAAAATTGTTTCTTAACTTCTATTTAACATATTTATTTTCTCCACTTTTTTAAAAAATAAGTCGCGCCGGTAACTTGGCAACAGTTTACTTGGGATTGACAAGACGAATGGGAAGTTCGCGACGTTGTCTCTCAGGGACCTATTGTGGTTTGTAACCAATGGTTTACCTTTGGGAAACGTTTGCTGAATGTTCCATCGTGTGAAAACACTTGTTATATTTAAAATCTGTTTTTACTGATGCATTACAAAGAGAATGTCTAAGTCTAAAAGTAAAAGCAAAACTGGGAAGAAGGGCGGCAAATCCGGAGGTGCTGGTATTACAAATGTGAGAACAACGCCCGTGGCGAAGGGAGCAAAGATAGATGACACGACTAAGCAGTTTTACCTTTGGCAGATGCAGTTGCTTCAAGAAAAAGTCGTTAAGTACGTTTAAGCATGCATTTACATTTTCTTAACAAGGCTCTAGATTTGTATTTGATTTCTTTTCATAGATCATAGATTTTTTTTAGATAGCATTGAATTCATTGATAGTTATGTTACATGTTGATATAATTTTGTATAGTATAGTATAGTCTTATAGTCGTAGTCTAATATGTTTAGGCTTTGGCTAGGCCTAATAATTTAACAATAATAGGTTAACCGGCAAAACCGCCTCAACATAATGGCCCTTATCTTAGATATACAGACGCTCCTTCTATGCAGAAGATAATTGCGTCCACAGACCATGAGACTGAGAGATGATCTGTTGGCAAGTTATGCAGCGGTCACAGGCCACGGCTATAGGGGTTCCACGCATTACCCCAGTCGCCTAACTATTGTCTAGTTAGGTACCCATTCAGAGCTGGGTGACTTGGGGACTCCTCAGGCCCCGGGAACAAATCCTCGCCTTCGCGTGGATTCGAACTCGTGACCATCGGTATGACAGTCGAGCGCGCTACCTCTCGACCACCACGTCCCACTAATAGATGGACTAATATTCAAAAATACAATCAATTACTATATTAGTATTTTTACTCACCAATTCAGAGTTAGTTTTAGTTCACAAGAAACAATAGTTATGACATCACAAGAAAGAATTTAATAACAGTTATTTCATATGGTACCAAGTCACTGTTGTTTGTTGGGACAAAATAATATAATAAAATCAGAAGAAATAATTTTATAATTTGACTTTATTTGACCACTTTTTTAGGGGTAAAAAGGTTGACAAAAGCTTGAAATGCAAAAAATGTAAATTTTGTGTTAATAGATGTAAACAATTTGCCTGGGGCGTTTTGTCCTGAGTCGTTTTTTACATCTCATGATTCTTAATTAATTATTATAATTAGAACTAGAAGAATTGGTCAATTTTTGTTACCCCTTTTCCCCAGCCCCAACAAAAATGCAAACATCATAACAAGATGATCTTCCTCAAATAAACCCAGTAACTGGAGTGTCAGAAACATCTGTACTCACCCTCGTAACTGAAAATTTTCAGTCAACTACTGACCACTGTGACAGTCCTTTACTTACTGACACTAACTTTCACTAACCATAAACATTTCACCCTTCTTATGGATATTGAAAAATTGCAGTACCTGGGTCGGGGGGGGGGGGGGTAGAGTACCTCTTTTGTTGTGAAAGACCCAGAAAATTGTTCTATTGCCATTGTTGTAAAACATAATTGTCAATTTTTATTTACATTTAGTTAAGGCATTGAATCTTGTAGGAAGGCATTAGAAACCCATTTGTGTACTTTTATAAGCTTAAAAGTAAATAAAATGAATATTTATTCTGGGATGATCAATCTTGTGTGACTGCCAACTACCCTTTCCAGGATTCAAACCTTGTTAATTAAGCATACATTTCTAAGTCTCAATAAGAAGTTTTTTTGAATGTTTTATCTGTCTCTTTTTGCACCATTTCTATATTTTTAAAAATAATACATTGCAATGAGCTTAGGTTAATATATATATAGAAAAATAGGTTCATTCAGATAAATAAATGCCATAGTGTATTGTATTTTTTATCATTATATTAAGCTTAAAAAATGAGTACACATTGAATACCATTAAGGTGGTATTTATCAAACAAAATCAATTAATGTTCAATCATACTTATTCTGTATGTTATTATTTTTAAATTCTGCTATCAGAAAAGGATTATGAACAATTTTATGAAATACATCGCTTTAAATTTTTTTTACAAAACCTTTTTTTACCACCTTGGTGAAATTGCTTTCTTATTACAAGTAGGCCAGCTATAAATAATGTCATGTATTTATGTTTGGGAATGTGTCAAAATATTTAAATAAATTTGATGTTGGAGAAAGGTATATTAAGTAGGCCTTAATAGAGTGATGTTAATCACATACATTTTTTTTTTTTAAATCTGAGAAAACAACGACCTAATAGAAGGAAACATAATTAAATGAGTATTTCTGCTTCACAATAAAGTCTTTAAACTACTGGCTTATTTTGATCTTGTAATTGCTTTTTTTTTTTTTTTAAATTTGCTTGAGCTTCTAAATAAATATTTTAATTACGGGTAAGATTTTAAATTATCACCCATTCACTCTTGGATTCTAAAGGAAATCTAAAACACACATTTGCAGATATCAAAGACAGAATGATGAACTTGTTGTTGCCAGTGTCAAATTTCAAGAAAAAATGGAGCACTGCATTGCTGAAAAGCATGAAGTTGTTGAATACTATAAAAATTTGATTGATACAAAATGTAAATGTTAAATGTAATATAAAAAAAAAATAATTCGTTTAAAATCATATTTTAAACATTTTACTACTATTACTGAAATAAAAATGTATCTTTGTTTGTTATTTAAGACACCAAATTCATCTCTCTTTAGGGGATTTTTAGTGCAGTAATCTTGACATAATTTTTCTGAATGAATTTATATAAGTGATTCATTATTTTTTTTATTTTTTTTATTTTTTTGAGCATTTAATTTGTAAGGGTTGTCTTTTTAAAATAATTTTTTTAATGTTAAGTTGATTCATTTTAATGTCAGTGTTGCAATTACATATTCTTTAAATGTATGTAATTAAAGCTTATGTGGCTACTTTTAATTATTTTTAAAAACTTTTTTTTTTCATTTAGCTTTTGAATACAATCAGCTGCATGAGAAATACCTGACTCTGAAACAAATACTTGACAACGAGCAGGAGCAGTGCAGGAAACAAATGATGAGTATTAGGAGGGAAGCCGATGAACACCAGAGTGTAATTGTAGCTGAAAATATAACATTAAGTAAGATCTCTCAATTTCTTGGTCAGTGGTGATCTAATTGGCAAAAATCAATTGAGTACAAGGTTCTATCTTATATCTAATTGCAAGGCAGTGGCAGGTGCGGTCTGTGTAACTACCTTGTGCTTTTGAGAAACACTTATAAAATTTGTTTGGGCAATTCCAGCTTTTATCATATGAGAGACACAAACCATTTGTGTGATTAAGACAATAAATGTTAAGCTTTATCAATAGACATAGACAGTAGACATTGGAAATATCAATCAAGTGAAGAGAAGAAAATGGGCGTGGACATAAGTCCCTGACAGAAACAAAGCTCAATAGTAAGAAAAAAGGGAAAATTTTGCCACGCGAGGATACACTTTGTGCAATGTAATTGTAATAACCTTTGTTTATTTGTTCTGATGAAGAAAGGCCAGCACCTGCATTTGTCTATTCGTGGAGATTTTTAAAAAAAAATTGTTCATTCACACAAATCATTTGAGTCTCTTGAATTTTATTTTAAAACTTTATCACATTCCAACTGTGTGTAATGACACATGAGTGACGCCTCATGGTTATAAAGATGATTGGAATTCCATCAAATCTCACAATAGTCTTTGCATCAACACATTGTGATTTTATTTGTCTCTGCTCCATGTATCAGGCTCAAAGCTCGCAGCACTTGAAGAGTTTCAACTCCAGAGAGATTCTTTGATGGCCAAACTGGAGCGTATGGAAGCAGAGCTGGCAAACAAAAATGAAGAATTCAGCGCCAATTTAACAGCCATGGAGCGTAAATTAATCAGCAACAAAGAAAAGTATTTATCACCTTGTAGTGACTATTGTTTTATCTAATTCTTTCATGCTCAGGCAAACAAGAATAATGACATTAGTTAGTTAGAAAGTATGCTAGGATTCTTTCATGTTCAGGCAAACAAGAATAATGGCATTAGTTAGTTAGAAAGTATGCTAGGATTCTTTCATGTTCAGGCAAACAAGAATAATGGTAATAGAAATTATGCTAGGATTCTTTCATGTTCTATATAAGACCACCCCTCTCCCAACACACTTTAAGTATGAAACTGACATCATATTTCTTTCTTCTTGCTCGTGGAGATATGATGGGTCTTGACTGATAGCCATTTATATACTGTGCTGTATTACAGTACTGGTACTGTACTGTATGAACAGGTACAAATACGACAAGACGGTACGCAGAACATAAGACAACCCCTGAATTTTTACAAGATTTTTAGGGGTTTTTAAGTCTTTTTATACGCTGTAATATACGGTATTTGATATTTTCTTTGACTAGACAAAGGCAGACCTTATTTCTCTATGATAACACCATCCTACAGGTTGGCAGACCTTATTTCTCTATGATAACACCATCCTACAGGTTGGCAGACCTTATTTCTCTATGATAACAACCTCCTCCATGTTGGCAGACCTTATTTCTCTATGATAACACCATCCAACAGGTTGGCAGACCTTATTTCTCTATGATAACACCATCCTCTAGGTTGGCAGACCTTATTTCTCTATGATAACACCATCCTCTAGGTTGAAAGCTGAAATGATTGTTAGGATAAAGAACGTGGCCACCGAATTTCGCAAAGTGACGGACAAGACCTTGAACTCAACAATAAAGCGCACGCTAAGTGAGAATCTCATGGTCGGCACCCAGTTGGCCAAAATGTCTGACAAAACAGTGGAGCTGATTGAAGAGAATGAAGCACAGTTTGCGGCCAAGGCAAAGCTGGAGCAGAAAGTTGTGTTGCTGGAGACCAACGAGAAGGAGCTGACCAAACGCTATCAGAAATGTTATGAAGTAAGTTATAGGGGCTTCTATGTATCATACTAGTGAATATCATATTAGTTATGAGGTAAGTGTTGGGGGCTACTGAATATCATATTAGTTGTGAAGTAAGTGATAGGGGCTACTGAATATCATATTTGTTATGAAGTAAGTGATAAGGGCTACTGAATATCATATTTGTTATGAAGTAAGTGATAGGGGATTTTTGTGTGTAGTCTCTATTTAAGGATGTAAATTTTGTCTATTTGGCATTGAATTGAGGATTAGCATAGCTGCTGTCTTTATGGTAGAAGAACCACGGAGCAGGTAAACAGATTAAAAATCTAAGACAAGGGGGACCTCTCTTTTAAAAGTGGGACCTCTGGGGCTGAGCCCACTCTTTTAAAAGGGGGAACTCATGGGCTGAGCCCTCTCTTTTAAAAGGGGACCTCATGGGCTGAGCCCTCTCTTTTAAAAGGGGGACCTCTGGGGCTGAGCCCTCTCTTTTAAAAGGGGGACCTCTGGGGCTGAGCCCTCTCTTTTAAAAGGGGGACCTCTGGGGCTTAGACCTCTCTTTTAAAAGGGGGACCTCTGGGGCTGAGCCCTCTCTTTTAAAAGGGGGATCTCTGGGGCTTAGCCCTCTCTTTTAACTTTTCAAAGCTAATTTTTGGCCAATTCAATATTACAATTTGTTCACTCAATGTTTCAGACACTCAATGGTTTGAGACAGAGATGTTTACAGCAGCAGGCTATAATTGACCAGTTACAGAACAATAATTTGAAAGCTACGGAGACAAAAATTGAACTTGACCAACTTAGAGAGGAATCTAATTATTTGAGGTGTGCTGGGTATTTGAGGTGTGCTGGGTATTTGATGTGTGCTGGGTATTTGAGGTGTGATAGGTATTTGAGGTGTGCAGGGTATTTGAGTTGTGCTGGGTATTTGAGGTGTGCTGGGTATTTGAGGTTTGCTGGGTATTTGAGGTGTGATAGGTATTTGAGGTGTGATGGGTATTTGAGGTATGATAGGTATTTGAGGTGTGCTGGGTATTTGAGGTGTGATGGGTATTTAAGGTGTGATAGGTATTTGAGGTGAGCTGGGTATTTGAGGTGAGCTGGGTATTTGAGGTGTGCTGGGTATTTGAGGTGTGCTGGGTATTTGAGGTGTGCTGGGTATTTGAGTTCTGTAAGGATAAGAAAGACAGTCTAAATGAGTTCTGTGAGGATAAGAAGAACAGTCTAAACTTAATATGCACTCAAAACTTTGTTACAGCCGTTATTCAGTGTTAATTTTTTGAAGAAAACAAAATGTTTACTTCCCACAGACGAGAAATCAAAAGATTGGCTGAAATGAATGACAACTTTAAAAAGCAACATTTGAGCAGAAGACTGGCCTCAATCTCAGACATGGAGCCCAGAGAGGACCTGGAGTTGATGTTCTCAAATGCCGTTGAAAACATTAGGGAATTAGTTTTGGTGAATTGAATTTTATCATATTGTCATTCTTATTTATTGGTGAATTGAATGTTAGATTCATATTATCATTCTTATTTATTGGTGAAATGAATGTTACATTCAAATTATCATTCTCATTTATATACTTCATAATATCTATACTGCATCCAAAGTTTTAAATTTGTAGGTGCATTAAAAATTAAAATTATTTTATGCATTTATTCTTTTCTAAAGAAATTTTTGTTTTACTATTTTTTAACCAAACCATGTTTTTTAGGTTGGGACATATCAGATCTTTGATAGAATAGAAATGAAATATTATCTAAGTTAATATTGTTAAAATCATTTTAATTAATAACCATGTTAAAATAACATTACTATAATCTTGATTTCTGGTCTGTAAGATTTTATAATCAGAAAATTGCCAGTGCATCAAAGAGTGGGCCTATTGCGTGTATGATAAAAAAATTCCCATTCAACAACCGCTATATTTAATTAAAATCTTTTGGGAAATCAAGAAGGTTTGGTTGTAATACATGGTACACTGTGGTTGAGAGCCATGTGCGCTCGGCTGGCGTACCGATGGTCACAGGTTTGAATCCCCCCCCCCCTGAAGGCGGGGATTTTTTACCCAGGTCCAAGGGTGTCCCTGAGTCAACCTAGCTCAGAATGAGTACCTGACACTCAGGGGTGGATTAAGACTGCACAGGGCCCCTGGCTGCAAGCAAACAGGGGCCCTATCCAGTCACAGTCACAGCTAATATAAGAATGTAAATAAATAATCCATTGGTTCGTTGATCATGCTTTGTCTGTACTATGGGAACTGCTTTCCCAACCAAAAATGTTAATCATAAAAATAAAAAAAAACGAAGAAATAAGTGTTTGAAGTGTTTGCCGATATATTAAAATTGAGTGTAAAAAAATATGTTACACCATTGGGAATCGAACATGTCACAGCTTGTACTACAAGACTAAACTTTACCACACGACCAGCAGTGCTTATGAAAGTTGGCAAATTTTAAAAATATAAAGTATACTCAATAATAAGTTCTCAAAGTGAGCCAATCAAATCAAGTTTTTCGATTATTAAAACTATCAGGGTCTGAATAGCAATGAGATTAATAGATAGGATTTATTATATTTTAAAGGGTTGGAGCAATTATTTGTACACTTTTATTATAAAATATAAAAAGTTTGGGGGCCCCAAAACCACCGAGGGCCCCTGGCTATAGCCCGTTCAGCCCCCCTTTAATCCGCCATAGCTGACACTAAATAACCCCCTTTTCAGTTCATGGCGGACTTTAGGGCAAATGGCATTCACTTTATAGTTTAAAACATTACACAGCTCATTTAACAAATGTTTTTAAGAACATTTTTTAAATTAGAAAACTCCAACAGGGATTTTTTTAATGAAAGAAAATTATCTTATTTCGTAAATAAATATCTATATCGATACCATTAAAGATTTATTACATGCATATCTGGCAAATTTTACATTAGAATTTAATAATAGTTTGTGTTCTTTTTAAATATATTCTTTACTTTCTAAATTTGTTTTGTCACCAAGTTTTAAGTTCATCCTAAAAAATGTGTTTAATATTTTCAGTCAATGTCACAACGGGCTGAACCTGGATGCTTTTTTGACGAGAAGAGTTTGACTGACATTACAAACCTAAAAAATGACATATTTCAAAATTTAATGATCATCCTCAAGAGTTCACTGAAGCTGGGAATTCGGCCGGTAGGCCACAGACAGATGCCCCTGGATGATTTTAATGATAAGCTTTCTCAAGTGTATGTCTGTTTCTTTTTGCTTTGCATAGTTAGTCGTTTTGTATTTTAATTTTAACCCTTTTAAAATAAGCAGCACAAAAAGTGATGGTAATAACCCTATTGAGCTTCTGATTAAATCTTAATTCCTGTATTTTCATACATTACAAGGTTTTGCAATATTTTTCATTTAATGAGGTCATTTTGTATTAGAAGTTAAAATAAAAATGCACCATTTCAAAAAATGCTTTAGTGAAATAAAATAAGCATAAAAGTGTTGTAATTAATGTCCTTGACTTACATCTCTATTAATGTAATAGTAATGGAAAATTGTTGTTGACAAAGTAGAATGACCATAATAAAATAAGTATTGCAATAAATTAGTTTGCCTTGGAGGAATATCTGTTTAATGAAATATTGATTGGTCTTCATTTCACTACTAAGTAATTGACCTAATGATCTTCATTTCACTACTAAGTAATTGTCCTAATGATCTTCATTTCACTACTTAGTAATTGTCCTAATGATCTTCATTTCACTTCTTAGTAATTTTCCTAATGATCTTCATTTCACTTCTTAGTAATTGTCCTAATGATCTTCATTTCACTACTTAGTAATTGTCCTAATGATCTTTATTTCATGACTTAGTAATTGTCCTAATGATCTTCATTTCACTTCTTAGTAATTGTCCTAATGGTCTTCATTTCACTACTTAGTAATTGTCCTAATGATCTTTATTTCACGACTTAGTAATTGTCCTAATGATCTTTATTTTACTTCTTAGTAATTGTCCTAATGATCTTTATTTCACTACTTATTAATTGTCCTAATGATCTTTATTTCACTACTTAGTAATTGTCCTAATGATCTTCATTTCACTTCTTAGTAATTATCCTAATGATCTTCATTTCACTACTTAGTAATTGTCCTAATGATCTTTATTTCATGACTTAGTAATTGTCCTAATGATCTTCATTTCACTTCTTAGTAATTGTCCTAATAATCTTCATTTCACTTCTTAGTAATTGTCCTAATGATCTTCATTTCACTACTTAGTAATTGTCCTAATGATCTTCATTTCACTTCTTAGTAATTGTCCTAATGATCTTCATTTCACTACTTAGTAATTGTCCTAATGTCTTATCTTATCTTATCTTATATGTTACAGACGCTCCTTCTGTACAGAAGATTATTGCGTCCTACGTATTTCTATGGTTTGTGTTTAGTCCTGTATTCTTACTAGAGTTTTAAAAGATGATAAAGTGGTGGCTTTCCTGGTTTCTTCAGGCAACCCATTCCACGCCCGAATACCGGACGGAAAGAAAGAAAACTTGTATGTGTTTGTTCTTGCATATGGAATAAGAAAGGTGTTTTTGTCTTTATGTCTATTTGAGGGTTGTATTAGGTTATCTTTGTGTTGTATTTCTAAATTAGAATTAATTGCCTTATGTATAATTACTAATTTACTCTTGGTTCTTCTATCCTCTAGTGTTTCAAGGTTTAATGATTTAACTAATGGTGTTACTCTTGTCAGTTTTGAATATTCTCCAGTAATGAATCTGGCAGCTCTTTTTTGTATTTGTTCTAACTTATCAATATTTTCTTTGGTGGATGGGTCCCATACTGAAGATGCATATTCTAGTATAGGTCTCACCAGGGTGAGATAGCATTTTAGTTTTATATCTTTGTTACATTTGTAAAAGTTTCTTTTTATAAAGCCTAAGGTTTTGTTTGATTTTTTAATAACTTCATTGACATGGGGATTCCAAGATAGTTTCTCATTTATTATGACTCCTAAGTATTTCGCATCTTTAGTTTGGGTTAGTTCTTTTCCATGAATGAAATATTTTGAATTTATTTGTTTCTTTTTCTTTGTTACTCTTAGCAGTTGACATTTTTCTGGGTGGAAGGACATACTCCAGTTAGTTTCCCATTTTATTAATTCATCTAAGTCTTTTTGTAAAATTTTGCTATCTTGTTCTGACTTGATTGTTCTATAGATTATACAATCATCAGCAAATAACCTAACTTTAGTTCCTGTTGAGATATTGTTGGGTAAGTCATTTATATAAATTAAAAATAGTAAGGGACCTAGGACAGTTCCTTGTGGAACTCCTGAGTTAACCTTTATTGGTGTAGATTTAGAACCATTAATTATTACAGTTTGCTCCCTACCCAATAGGAAATCTTGGATCCAGTGATGTAAGGGACCTGAGATTCCAAAGTATTTAAGTTTTTTGAGTAAACTAAGGTGGTGAACTTTGTCGAATGCTTTTGAGAAGTCTAGTAATATTGTATCTATTTGATCATTATTATCTAAGCCTTTTGATAGATCATCTATTAGGCCTATCAATTGTGTTTCACATGATCTGTTCTTTCTAAAGCCATGTTGGTGTGGGCATAGGGCATTATATTTGTCAAGGTGGTTAACTATTCTGCTATATATTATGTGTTCCAGTAATTTACATGTGATACTAGTAAGTGATACAGGTCTGTAATTACCAGGGTCTGACTTATCACCTTTCTTAAAGAGCGGCGTTACATAGGCTAATTTCCAATCCTCGGGCACTTTACCCTGGTTTAGAGAGGCCTGAAAAAGAACTACAAGGATTGGGGACAGTTCATTGCTTAATTCTTTTAATAACCTGGCAGGTAATTCATCTGATCTTTATTTCACGACTTAGTAATTTTCCTAATGATCTTTATTTTACTTCTTAGTAATTGTCCTAATGATCTTTATTTCACTAATTAGTAATTGACCTAATGATCTTCATTTCACTTCTTGGTAATTGTCCTAATGATCTTCATTTCATGACTTAGTAATTGTCCTATTGATCTTTATTTCATGACTTAATAATTGTCCTATTGGTCTTCATTTCACTACTTAGTCACAGGTCCATATATTCACTCACCTATCTATCCCTCTGTCATCAAAATTGACATGGATTCTTGCTTGAAATTCACTTACACCTACAATCAATATTCATTGTCACGTACGATAAGTGAATAAACTTATGGATGTGAGTGCCCATATTCTTGTGCATCACTACCACTTACTCAACTAACCATCCATGACTACAAACATTGAATGTTTATTAAAATAAAACACAATATTTACATTACAGACATATATCAAATAGTTACAAACATTGAATGTTTATTAAAATAAAACACTATATTTACATACCGACATATAGCTACAAACATTGAATGTTTATTAAAATAAAACACAATATTTACATACCGACATATAGCTACAAACATTGAATGTTTATTAAAATAAAACACAATATTTACATACCGACATATAGCTACAGACATTGAATGTTTATTAAAATAACACACAATATTTACATACCGACATATAGCTACAAACATTGAATGTTTATTAAAATTACACACAATATTTACATACCGACATATAGCTACAAACATTGAATGTTTATTAAATTAACACACAATATTTACATACCGACATATATCATACAGCTACAGACATTGAATGTTTATTAAAATAACACACAATATTTACATACCGACATATAGCTACAGACATTGAATGTTTATTAAAATTACACACAAAATTTACATACCAACATATAGCTACAGACATTGAATGTTTATTAAAATAAAACACAATATTTACATACCGACATATAGCTACAAACATTGAATGTTTATTATAACAAAATACAATATTCACATACCGACATATACTTACAAACATTGAATGTTTATTAAAATAAAATACAATATTCACATACCCACACATAATTTTTGTAATGTGCCTAGTTGATCTACTGCTGTTAAATGCCAAAAGTTTGCATCACATCAGGAACTACATATTTTAATGAGGAAATTGACTATGTAAAGTTTTTAAAATATTTTTTTAAAAATTTATTTCAGGAAACTAGATGCCAGTTTAGTAAAAGGAAAAAGATTGCGACCACATTACAAGCTTGGTGACCTTGGACTGACCCCACGACCTAATGAACACATTTCAACCAACAAGGAAAAGATGCGCAGAATTTATCATTTAGCACATGCGAACAGAGGGAAATTGCTCCACAAGAATGTTAAAAGCCAGACTGCCAGCACCCCTATGGTTAGTTGTATGTTCCATGTTTTTATTTTACCATTTGAAACACACTGTGAATGATATTAATTGTAGAAATTTCTTTCTGTGTTGACTTTAATGATTCTGGAGATGCATTAAGATATAATTTTATCATCTGATTTCTTCCCTTGCAACTCTATTTTATTTACGGTTATTTCCCGTGAAATTTACCATAGGTTCTCCTCATATATATTGTATATTAATTTTGAGTATGGAAATTTCCTTTAAGTTTTCATCTAGGGCAGTGGTTGGCAAATTGTGGCCAGCGGAAACCTTTGGAAAAAAAAAAAATCAGTATATTTATTTCAAAATCAATGTTTGTGTTTGAACAGATTAATTAGATTTAGTTGTGCCCTTTTGAAAGTCCACGACCCACTGATGCTGCCCTCGCCCTGAAACCTTTACCCGTCCCTGATCAAGGGACACTTAAGTATCATGTGATTCTAATGTTAAATTTTCATGTAGAAGACCAACAACATTAACAATAGGACAACATAGGATTTGATGGCTTTGAGAATACTGTTGTGCTAATGTCATATTTCAGATCAAAAGGTAATAAAAATGTCTAATAATAACTTGAAGTATAAAATTATAAAAACAGTTTGTTAATTTTTCGTTGCAGGCCTTACTGCATGCTCATCAATCGGCTGGAAAGCTTAAAGAAGAAGACCCAGCGTTGGGTAGACTACCCACGGGCCAAAGCCCTCTTCCAATCCCTAAAATATCCATTTCTAAGTAATAGGTTTAAAATAGAGACAAATAATAAAGAACATACATCCGAAAATCAGTATGGTTTTGTTTTTTTTCTACTTCTTGTTAGCTAATATATTTTTTTTTATTATAGTTGTTTATGAAATGGTAAAGAAATGTGTTACGGCAGTTAAAGGCAAGATATAAAACTACACATTTAAACGCCACAATATCACAGTAATATTTTTCACAAAAAAAAAAATCACAGGCCAGCTTTTAAATGTAATTTTCTTTAATCCCCATTCTTTATTACAGGTCTACATTCTAAATTAAGTCAATGATCTAATAATTCAATGCTGTCAATGTGAGACACTTGGTTCTTACTTCAAGGCCTACAGAATATTACTTGAGGACCTCCTTTTGTTTATATTTAGTCTTGTAACATTTGTGTGACTTAACCTTTACTTGAAGTTGAACAAATGCTAAAATATAAAGGTTTCCATCGTTGCATTAGTGAAATTATACATCATTGTCTTTCATGGGCACCAAAAACTTCTAAAATCCTAAGTTAAGGAAGTTATTTTCATGAGAAAATTTCAGGTATATCAACATCATCATCACCAGAATTTTTAACTTACAAATTAAGCCCAGACACTGATACTCCTACCTGGAAGTGTTAAATAAAAACAATAACTGATAATTCTGTTCATGGCCACTCTGCTAAAATGTAAATTAACAGGATTACTAAACTTTTTCAGAAGTGAGAATATATTTACAAGGTATTTAAATATCTGATTTAATTATTAAATTAAAATAGGTGAGCTCCCTTGACTAGCACGAACAAGCAACTCTTAAATTAAATGCTAATTTTTTAAACTTTTCGTTCTATTGTTACTTACACCACTCAATCATTGGTGTAGTCAGGGACATAACTAAATGTTACTTACACTTACACCACTCAATCATTGGTGTAGTCAGGGACATAACTTGTCTAAATGCCACCAGAGGGCGACTGCTGAACACACGCACATGCATAATTTATTTTATATTATATTAAAATTTATTTCATTAATCATGCAGGATGATCAAATTCAATAGGAAATCTTGAAAATTTTACAATCATTTGTAGTTAGTAAAAATGGGCAGCAACTGTTTCATGAAAATACTGAAATGGTTATAAAAAATGTTTTGAAAAGGGTAATGGTTTGTAAAGGACAGATTCCATATTTTAATAGGAGCTAAATAATTATTGCTTTAGCTTCTGCCTTAGTTATGGGATATTCTTGGGTAGATGATACCATCACAACAAACTGTAAAACATTGTCACCTGTCAGGAACCGGATCTTTGTCCAGCCTTGTAACATCATCACTTTTGCTTGTTTCTGAAATAACATTGTTATTCCCCATTGTTTCCTTTTTACACTTTTCTGTTGGAGAGTTATGTAAGTCCTTGTGATGGAAACTGTTGTCTTCTATAGCTTTGAAATTTTGAGCTTTTGATTTTTCTTGTATAGGTTGGGTATTTCCCAAAACATTTTTATCTATTGAGGGTCCTTCGACCTTGTTCATATTTGCCTCACTGGTATGTTTATGCAACTCTACATAAGTTTTGTTTTTTAACTTTAAATTACTCAGGCTTGAAGCTGTCCTTTGTTCAATGTGATGCAGCATATGGTCCAAAGCTTCAGGTATAACTGAGTCTACAACAGACATTTCAGCAGCGGGAAATTTCCCCAAAACATACGGCACTACCAGTGATCTGGAAGTTGGTCTACCGATTCCAATTCGGAGACGTATCATTTCCTGATATTGAAAAAAAGAATAAGAGCGCTGATTGTATTTATCTTTTTATAGATGTTAATAAGTTTTTTGTATACATCAATGTGGCAGCCAATACTTTGAGATAAGTAACAAACAATAATAAATGACAGCTTCTGTCTTTCACTTATAATTTAAAAAAACTAATTAGTAATTATCATCACCATAAACACTTAAACTAAATATTGATGCTCAACTTTAATCATAAACATCAACTAATGTTTACTCTATTACAGGTTAAAAATTAAGACTTGTGAGTGATATGATGTCATCATCTAAATGTTATAGTTTGTCTCTGATATGAATAATATTCTGAAATATATATAAAGACAAACGCGCTACAACTCTTTGAATTTTGGCATTTGAAAATATAAATTTTATTTGTAACTTTGTTTTTGTTCCGCTTCGGTAGAGCAACAGCGATATCTTCAAATTACCAATGACTTAAACAAATTCTCATTACTTACTTTTGATTTTAGGCTGTTCATGCAAGATAGCACACCATTGTGACCTCTGAAATTAAAATATCATCGCCATATTTAAGTAGCTCCTTTATTTTCATCAGATAAAATACTCATCAGTCTAAAGGTATTTTAATTAGCACCATCATATTTCATTATTGATGATTTCAAACTTACTAATTATTGTAAGTGACAGTTAGTGACATTAATGATGATTTCAAACTTACTAATTGTTAGTGACAATTAGTGACATTATTAATGATTACTAACTTACTTATTATTGTTAGTGACAATTAGTGACATTATTAATGATTTCTAACTTACTAACTATTGTACGTGACAATTAGTGACATTAACATTGACTAGATGCTGCCCGCGGCGTAGCATACGCCACAGACTTGATCATAAATAGTGCAAAGAAATTAGGGGGGGGGGGGAGAACAGACAAAAACTACATCACGAAGAAATCAGAACAACGCGAATGAACAGCCGTGTTGCGAAGTCATGTTTTAAAAGGAAGTGGGAAATGAACGGGCACAAACATAAACATTTTTAAAAATTAAAAAAGTAATGTCTTAGCTGGGGCTTGAACCTACGACCTACCGCGTGTTAGGCGAATGTAATAACGACTACACTACGAAATACATGCTATTCTGTTGTTCTGAAAGAACAAAGTAATTGACCTCGATTGAATGCATTGTTGGTCTCGATGACCCCCCACCCTCTGCACTACCTTTTTTGCCAGCTGACTGGTCAGAGGGGTTAGACAGCTTGCTTAGTGTCCAGCATGGTTGAACCATGAGGAGAATGACATTATTATTGATGATCATTTTTTTCACAAAGTCTCTTATGTCTTACATACTTAATAAGATCAAATAAACCAGCAGATATGCGACATGACAATCGGAGACACCCAAAACATTTAAAAACTAAACATTATAAGGGACACAATGTTTACCCCGCACTTCCGCCTTCTTTTAAATGAAACTTTCCCGGCAGACGATCCAGCTCGTCGTGTATAAGATAAATGTGGCTGGGCACAATAGAAAGCAATTTGGCTGAAAATGTATTGTCTACATTAGAGATATTTAAAAATAAAAGAATTTTTTAATTGATCATCTTCAGCAAGAACAAAACCTTCAGCTAATACCTACTGTATAGGTAGGGAAATGAACATATTTTATGCACGTAAAATACTTTATTATTATGCCTGTTAACTTTTGAAAAATTACTGAATAATTAATCGATAATTTTGATTAAAGCTCAAAATAAGATGTATGATGTAATTAAACTGATAATTTTAAGGGAAGTAACAAAAACAGGCAATTAAAATATTTTTTATTTAAATATAAGTAGTTCAATATGTCAACGAATTTAAATTTTGCTATTTTTAATTAAGTAAAAAGACCTTATTTTAAAGTTTACACTTTAAAAATCTTTTTTTTTTAATGGAGAAGTTTTTATGTAAAAAAAAAAAGCAAAATATTTTTTTTTTTTTAAAAATTAATCATTTATTAATAAATTGTTAAAATTGTCTAAAACATTTTCCTATTGTTTAATGGCTATTTTATTGATTAATCAAGGAATTAATCGTTAATTTCCGAAGCTCTATTTATTATCAAATGGTATCATCAATTAGAGTATAAAGGATACAAATTAAACAATTAATATTCTCTTTCCTATTAACTTTATTGCCGAAAACTAAAATATTACATGCATAAATACCTGTCTTAGCAACACTAGATCCATTGACGTTCATCAGCGACTTTGGTTTAAACAGTGTTAGCTGTGAATGCCCAAGAAATGTAGATGTGACGTATCCTCCGTTCTGTTCCCACTTCACACTGAGCCTGTCAGCCAATCTGTCAATGACTTTCATTCCAATACTGTGTCTAGTATTGGGAAAACCATGGTTACCAAGACCAACTATCTGAAAACAAAAATACTGTGTCTAGTATTGGGAAAACCATGGTTACCAAGACCAACTATCTGAAAACAAAAATCATTATATTGCTCAGGCCTATACCATATACAACAATCAAACTGGTTGGATCAAATCTTAAAAATGTAAGCAATGAGTAAGTAGGCATTTTAAAAAAATAATATATAAACTTCCACTTTCATTATGGACATTAGGGGTTGCCCATAAAGTATACAACGCTATTTTTGACAATTTTTAACTCCCACCCTTCCCCCAGTCACAAACTGTCAAAAATCTCAGACC
>MUZC01000202.1:1167433-1184230 GCA_002072015.1 Radix auricularia | reverse complement strand
CCCCAAGCACATCACACTTTAAAAAAAAAAAATTCATTAACTTTAACAAAAATAATAATAATTTTATATAAAACACCATGACCGGAGACCCCCTTCCCTCTCTGTCACATAATGCCACATTTTCTTAAACCCCTTCCCCCCCCCTCTGGAGCCTGACGATAGTGACATACTTTATGGACAGCCCCTTATTATGGTAGTTATCCAACTAAAATGCAACTTATGCAACTTATCATTTCATTTTTTTTTTTTTTAATTATTCAGTACACTTAGACTTAGTTAACTTAAATTAACTCTTAAATGAATTATTAATTTTTTAAAAGAATTAATGTAATTGAGTAATTGGCTAGCTATACTATATGCCATATGTTAAAAAAAGTATGAGGCTATAACTTCATACTTTATAATTATATCACTATATCGGTAAAAGCGAAGTATGTCGACCGTGACGTCACAGTCATGGCAGCCTTCTTTGTTGTTATAGCACGTCCTTTAAAAAGCTTTAAAATTAAAATTCTATAGCTCTACTCTACCTAACCCAAACCCTAAAACCAATTTTCCGAAAATTCTAAAGCTAACCCAAACCCTAAAACCTTCCATTTTTTATAATCCTTTTAGTTTTAGTATTTATAGAACTTTCTTTTCCAGCAACCGGTAGCACCGTGACGTCACGGTCGACATACTTCGCTTCAGCCACTATATCTTTTATTGCTTAAAAAGCTGTAATGTTTTCAATTTATCTTACTATCATTACTTTTATATAAACTTTATAATAAATCTGCTTTAAAGTAATTAAAGCTGAGACCTGGTAATTGTTCTGAAACATTTATTTTGGCATTTTTAACTATTAAGCCTGAGCTATTAAATTTTCTCTAGGCTTATCTTATCTTATCTTATATGTTACAGACGCTCCTTCTGTACAGAAGATTATTGCGTCCTACGTATTTCTATTGTTTTGTGTTTAGTCCTGTATTCTTACTAGAGTTTTAAAAGATGATAAAGTGTTGGCTTTCCTGGTTTCTTCAGGCAACCCATTCCACGTCCGAATAACGGACGGAAAAAAAGAAAACTTGTATGTGTTTCTTCTTGCATATGGAATAAGAAAGGTGTTTTTATCTTTATATCTTATTTGTGGATATCAGTTTGATTTAAATCAATATCATTAATTAATAATATTATTATATCAATTATTCAATAATTTATTAATAATAATATTAGTAATTAAATAAATTTTTAACCCGTATTTCTCTACTCTTAATAGTCAATAGTCTTAATTGTAAAAATTAACAATATATTATTATTATATTTATATTATATTTATATTATATGTAATAATAATATAGTTAATATAGTGTACCAAATAGTGGTTATCAATCCTCCCTTTAGCCTTAGCATCCTTATCTGTTCCATCCATCAAAATCAAGTTGGTGTTATCAGTTATTGTTGTATTTGTTAACAATCTATTTTTATTATTTACGAACAAAAGTTTTAGTACTTTAACTTTAAGTTTAAGTCTAAAAAAGGCCACGAGTTTCTTTATTTTTGAAGGAGTATCCACCACGGTGGCCGTAACCGATCTTGTAGGTGACTCCCAAAACCGCGAATACCGAATAACTGATTTAATAAAGGTTTTCATATTTAAGTACACATTAGACACTATGCATATTAATAATTGAGATATTTTGTTGGGAAATAACAACATGGGCATGGAGTTGTTTTGTTTGTTATTGTTGTTTCACAATGATGATGTAGCTCTTAAATTACGGTGTACATAAAAGAGAACAGCCATCGATTTTACGCACAGGCTCATATCTTTATTTTATTAAAATATACATTTTAGACTGAAAAAGTTTAGTGGTATTAAACTGTGTGAACCTAGAAAGCTCCTTGCAAAATTGTATATCTGTTTTATAATCTTATCTGTTACAAACGCTCATTATATACAGAACATTATTGCGTCCTACGCTTTTTCATGGTTTGTGTCTTAGTAATCTTGAATTTTTATTCGAGTTTTAAATGTTGATTAAATATTGCTTGTCCCGGTTTCCCCAGGGAATTCCAGAAGGGAAAAACGAGAATTTGAATGTGTTTGTTCTTTCACAATCAGTAACGTAGCTAGGAATTTGGGGTATTTGGAGCCCCAGAGGGCTTGGCAGTTTGGGGGAGGGCTGCACACATGGTGGGCGGTGGCATAATATTCAATATAAAAATCGGAACTTATGTGGGGGTCTCATTCATATGGGGGGCCATGAATTTTTAATTTGGACCCCCCCTCCCATAGCTACACCACTGTTCTTGCATATGTCTATAATATGATATATGATGGTTGTATTAGGTTATTTCCTCGGTATAAAGTAAAAAAAAAAAATAATTGTTTAAACTACAATGGTTACCTGGTTTATATTTAGAGACATCTATGAAGCAATTAAATATAATTTTATACAAGAGCTGATCATAAAAGGCCTTTCAATTTTTGAATAGCTTGGTTTTATGAAAACATTTGAGTTTTTTACCTGCAGATTTATAAAATGCTACACCGTACGTATATACTAAAATAGAAAAGGATTTTCCCTGTTTGGAGATTAGGAAACCCAGTCTATTCATAGAATTGAGTCATATTAATTTTCCTAGGAATTCTTTACAAGACCTACCAGACCTTGGGAAATTTACCAAGATCTTGCGATTTGAAAGTAAGACTTGTGAACAAAGTACGAGGATAGTAATGAAAATCGGTTAGACTGAACGGAGAATTAAAGGCGTAGGTAAACATTTTATTTTAAATATATATTTTTATATAAATGTATTAAATTATAAATCTTAAATGCGTGGTATTAAATTTTCTTATACATATCCTAACTATTCCTTACCCTGGTAACCCGTCTGCCGTCTCTTATCGAAATTTACATCCCCCGCTTTTATCTCAAAAAGAATATACTTATAATGAGTTGACCATGGTTTCTCACAATTAATCAATTCCAGCATCTGCCGCGATTTCCCGCGAAGTAGATTCTTTATAATCGAATGAATACGTGTCATAGCATGGAAACCTTGATTAAAGTCCTTTAAAAACTATTAGATTATCGTGACGTGAACTAACATCCTTCCAATCCGTCTACCCGTAATACCATATCACCCAAGAATAATAATATTAATAATAATGATATTAGTATTAGACTTACTGACAACACACAGAGATATGTTGGCAGTAGTTTATAACCTGCACCCACCTAAAAGACATTAAAATGTATCGGATACGTGCTGTGTAACATACAGCTTTGTCCTTTGTGATGAGCTGTGACCAGCTATGTTATGTTAGGTTCTATGTGAAACTAAGAACTATGACTATGACCAGCTGTGAGTACTACGACCAGCTATGTTATGTTAGTCACAGTTATTGCTAGGTTCTATGATATGTGAAACTAAGAACTATGACCAGTTGTGACCAGCTATGTTATGTTGGGTTCTAAGTTCTAATTATACATAAATCAATTAATTCTAATTTAGTAATACAACACAAAGATAACTTAATACAACCCTCAGATATATATAATGATAAAAACACCTATTACTTATTCCGTATGCAAGAACAAACTTATACAAGTTTTCTTTCTTCCCGTCCGGAATTCGGGCGTGGGTGGGTTGCCAGAAAGAAACCAGGAAAAGTAACACTTAATCAACATTTTAAACTCTATCCTATTTTCTCATCTTTTTTATTACAGACGCTCCTTCTATACAGAAGATTATTGCGTCTTAGTCTTATCTATGGTTTGTATTTAGTCCTGCATTTTTATTAGAGTTTTCAATGTTGATTTATAAAGTGTTTTTTGGTTTTCCTGGTTTCCTAAGAATGCAGGACTAGTCACAAACTATAGATAAGCGTAGGACGCAATAATCTTCCTTAAATATAGAAGGACCGTCTGTAACAGATAAGATAAGCCGTGAAAGTCAAAACATGAATTTGAAGAAGCGAGCGTTGAATGATACAATATATATATATATCCCCTAGTCTAGGTAAATCTTTACCAATTCTTGGGAATAGTCAGTGTCATGAATGGCATGAGACTGTCGAAATATTTTTTGAGGGATACGTTTCCTTATCTTGTAAAGTTGTAAACATTAGTCATCAGTCTCAGTAGTAAAGAGATCGACGTATAGTATAGCCTATAGCCTACACCCATTTAGCAAAGAATATAGTAGGCTGGAAAAATATACTATTAGCGTACCGCAATCCCAAGATTGTGAGTGTGGTGTGTGTCGTTTGCGCTGTGGGCGTTTACTGCCGTTTACCCATGCCCATGAATCATGTAAGTGTAAGTGAAAGTGTAAAGTAAAGTAAGTAGTAAGTTTACGTAAGATTAAGTGATTAATGATTAAGAAATTAAGATGTTAATATTTTGTTAGTAGTTTAATGTTAGTTGTCGTTATGCACTAACGGTAAGTAAACTTTAACTTTTAACTTACTTTAAGTATTTAAGTTTAAAAACTTCATTGTTCACTTCAAGTTAAGTAGGCCTAGGCCGGCAATGGCATGGCAATAGGCCTAAGCGGCGCCTACCTAAGTCTCTTAAGACTTAGCCTAAATTAACTAAACTAAATACGATTAAATAATAATAAATAGTTAAATTTAAAATTAAAAGATACAAAAATATAAGTGATTACATTCACTTTATCAAATTGTAAAAGTTTTTAAGTAAATTTGGTAAATTATAAAAGGATGTGGCTGTGGCTAGCGCTACGACAAAAAGAGTGACTAAAAATAGTCGTAGCACTAGTTTCCTGAATAGCGCTACGACATGTCATATGTCATAACGCTAACAACATCCGACTGGGTCGTCTGCTGCTACGACAAAATTGTCGTAGCGCTAGCCACATCCTTATAAAAAATATAATATATACAATATAATATACATTATTATTTACTTAACTTAATTTATTTTATTAAATTAAGTTTTTTATATATAATAATAATTATTATACTTTATAATTTATACCTTATGATAATAAGTTATACTTTATGCTATACTTACACTTAAACAGTATTAATAATTAGTTATTATTAGTTTCTAATACAACTCGCTGATAGACCGTTGCAGTCATTTTGGGGAGGGGGGCCACATGGCACATGGACACATCCATCTAAGCCTAGGTGTCCCTTGAGCTGCTTACCTCTGGGGTTTTGGTGGTGCACCCTCTTTACTCCTCTGTCATTTCTAATTCTTTCTAAGTTTCTGCCCAGCGCAGTCCGTCCTATTTTATTTCTGGAACTATCGTGGGATAATGATATAGATTGCATGGTTGCTTCGTATTCTCTATCTGTATTCATCCTATGTTGGTCCATATATTTTCCTGAGAACTTTCCTCTCCCATGTATTTTAACAGGTTTTCTTCAGTTTTTGTTAGGGTCCAAGTTTTACTTGCATATGTTGCAGCTGGTCTGACGAGAGTTTTGTCAAGAGTTTTCTTTGTTTCTCTTGTTATGTATTTTATTGTTATTTTTATTAAAAATTGTGCAGTTAGATTTTTATTTATTTCATGCAGGTCATATATTTATTGTTTTCATAATTTTTTATACATTTTGTGCTTAAATAGTAATAATTATATAATCATTTATTTCTCATAGTATCCCAGCAGGCAACTGGCCTCTCATATGTGGCTTCATATAAAAATAGTTGAACACATATAATTTATCAATGCATTCAATGTAAAACATTCATATTCTTACCATAACATATAACAACATTATGGGTTACATAAGCTGTGTTTGAAGAAATGTTTGATTGTTTGTTTAATTAATTATAAAATATTTTTTGTAATAAACATTGTTATAAATAATCATCAGTGTGACTGGAATTGTTTAATCTGATATTGGTAATATTATGTAAAAAAAAAATGATTCACCATTTGTACAAGTCGCCATTCAAACTGCCCCCTGGAACCAATTGCATATGAATAGTGATGTTCCGCTCTACTACTGTATAATAAGGCATTAGCCTAAGTAATTTTATTTAGCGGGTATTTTTATCCATTAATCTTAGCAAAATTACTATAGCCTAATTGATAAGTCACTATTATTATTATTCATTATTATTATCATTTCAGTTTTATTTCATCAAACTACATGTGTGAGTGTGACACGTGAATCTCTGTTTAAAATCAAATCATGTCCGGAAGGGGCCCAAATTATAAACATAATTTGGACATTTATAATCAGCTACAAATAGGGGACAGAGTAGAATTTAAAAGGAGAGTTTACTCACACTGGGGAATTTATCTTGGTAAGTTAATTTTGTGGCATAGGTCAAAGTTTATTTCGGTATTATATATTATTTATTTTATTATTTATGCCTAAGACATAGCAAGACAATGAGCAACAATGAAAGTTGCATGTCGCAGAACATTGTCATATCCAATATACTTTAAGATAAAGCTTTAGGCATAGGCAAACTAGGCAGCCGCCTAGGGCCTCCTAGTAGCAGGGCTGACTTTAGGCATAGGCAAACTAGGCAGCCTCCTAGTAGCAGGGCTGACTTTAGGCATAGGCAAACTAGGCAGTCACCTAGGGCCTCCTAGTAGCAGGGCTGACTTTAGGCATAGGCAAACTAGGCAGTCACTAGGGCCTCCTAGTAGCAGGGCAACTTTAGGCATAGGCAAACTAGGCAGCCACCTAGGGCCTCCTAGTAGCAGGGCAACTTTAGGCATAGGCAAACTAGGCAGTCACTGAGGCCTCCTAGTAGCTGGGCGACTTTAGGCATAGGCAAACTAGGCAACCACCTAGGGCCTCCTAGTAGCAGGGCGACTTTAGGCATAGGCAAACCAGGCAGCCGCCTAGGGCCTCCTAGTAGACGGGCTGATTTTAGGCATAGGCAAACTAGGCAGTCGCCTAGGGCTTCCAATTCCCACTTACCAAGATCTTGCGATTTGAAAGTAAGTCTTGTGATCAAAGTACGGGGATAATGATGAAAGTCAGTTAGACTGAATGGTGTAACCACTTTCTAACTTTGTTTGGCTCATTCAACAAAAATATAGTACCCACTTTCTAACTTTGTTTGGATCATTCAAAAATATAGTACTGTACCCACTTTCTAACTTTGTTTGGATCATTCAAAAATATAGTACCCACTTTCTAACTTTGAATAAAAATCTTTGATTTTAAAAGCCCTAAAAAATAATTTCAGAAGTTCAAAGAAAATTTTAAAAGTTCTTAAGATTCTTATAAGTTAATAACTTGATTGTTCTTGACTGTACATGAGACACATACAGCATATCCTTCTGCCGCACTGAGCAATTCATTAAGTGATGTAACCAGGGCTTTTATAACCATTTTTTAAAAAGTTTTGATCAAATAATTTTCTATGGCAAGTTTGAAACAATTATTGTATATTCTCATCCGCCTCTGACCCAGTTGCAGATGGCTTCAGTACCTGGTATCTAGATTCTATAATGTAATAAATTTTAATGAACACCTGATAAGGCTGCGTCATTAATCTGCTAGGCCAAGTCTTCAGAGAATGAAATAATACAGAACATAGACTTGGTAGACCAATAATACAGAACATAGACTTGGTAGACCAATAATACAGAACATAGACTTGGTAGACCAATAATACAGAACTTAGACTTGGTAGACCAATAATATAGAACATAGACTTGATAGACCAATAATATAGAACATAGACTTGATAGACCAATAATATAGAACATAGACTTGGTAGACCAATAAATCTCTGATCTCTGCATTTAGCAGGTTTTGACAATTTGTGTAACAAAATATGTTACCCCTATAATCAAGACCCGTCCTTGGTATAGAGTTTGTAAAATTTTGTATCAGGTGCCATCCATAAATGATCTCACTCGATTTTGGACGATTTTTCACTCCCCCTCCCCCATGGGTGCTTGACGTCATTTATGGATGACCCCTAAAAAACATCACATAAATGCAAAAATGGGGTGATTATATACTCTCATGAGTGAATCACTGCCATTCCAATCTATAATAATAAGTAATGGTATCACATTAATTGAAATGTAACTGAGGAATAGCTTACGTACTTATAAAATGGCCCAGAAAAGTCACTTGCATTTCATTATTTTACTGCAAATTTTATTTAAAATTTATATAACCATCTTAAAGTTGTGACTAAGTTGTTTTGTTTGGTTTTTTAAAAAAAAGATTTTTTTTAAAGGGCTCCATAAAAAAATGTCACCCTCAAAATCATGACAAAATCCCAACACTAATTTTTTTGTTTTCTTCTTTTTTATAGGGGACGGGAAGATAATTCATTTGGCAGGGGAGGATAATGATGGCATCAATGGCAAAGTGAAGCCTGAACATTTTTTCACTATCTGTGGAAGGAGATTTGATAAAGCCAGGGTCACCATTGATGACTTTTGGGATGTCGTTGGACAAGACAAGGCATTAAGAAACAACACGCGAGATAAAAAATGGAGGTATTTTTTAAAATATATCTAAGATACTTTAATTAATCTATGGCATATTATTCCTCAAAATTCACAGTCATCAGGTGGGAAAAAATGCTAAAAGACAGATAATTCAAACTAAAAATAGTTCTGTATACATAAATGTGTGGATTACTTCCCCTCTTCATTGAAGATACTGGAGTCATGAATGGCAGTGATCAGCATTGGAGAAAATGAAATATATATTCTCACTGCCACATGTCTTCTTGCAAAAGTGAAAGAAGACATTATAATTCATTATATTATTTTATAAGCAGGGTTTACCCAGTGTGTTTTATTCTTAAATAAATACAATATTAGGATTCATAAGCATTTTATTCTGAAAAGTGCATTTATGATTTATAGAGTGAGAAAAATTGCTTTGGTTTAGACATTAATATTACCTTAGTTAGAATATAACTAGAGGGTAGCCGGATATCAGGATTTCTGCCACTATCCGGATTTGCCAAATACTTATGGCAGATCCGGAAAGGACCGGGATATCAATTGTGATTTGATTTTCAAACTTAAAAATAAGAATTTAGCTTGTCTGACGTGTTATAGTTATATCTTATTCAGTCTTAAAATATTTAAACTCTATTCTATTGTGAATTTTACATTTATACAAAATAAGTTAAGTAACAAATTAAGTTATACGTTAAATTATTAATGTATAACAAAATCTGACAAGCGTTGATCATGAAATCATTCAAATCCATGCAAAATGTAGTAAAACAATCAATTTCAATATGAGAAAAAAATATTATGTTAAAAAGTTATAAGTCTGTAAATTACTTTACCACATAAGTTAACAAACTAAGTGAACTAACAGATTATTAAACTTAAATGCCAGAATAAAAGAACAGTTTTTATTATTGCTCTAGATTATGACTTCTTGTACACCACACTACGCACTCAGTAAAACACTGTTCCCTTGGTACATGCTAGGCACTCAGTACATCACTTTTCGCTTGGTACACACTACACAGTTTGTTGAACTTTGTTCAAGTTTGTTCATTCAGTTCATTGTTAAATGTTTATCGTTTAAGTTGACAGCATCACAGACTGTCATTGTAGATAGCAGATATGTTGGATAATAAATATTTTAATAAATAGTTTTATATACTAAATAGAAAGTAGTAAATTACACCCCCTTAGCTCTTACAGTTTAATCATGTGGAGATATCCAGAATCCGGACCTAGCAAATATTAGGGCAGACTATTCGGGTCCGTCAAATAGTAATAAACCATATCCGGCCATCCCCCTAAATATTACTTTTAAAAATTTAAGCTAATAATTACTGTTAATATCTAATGGTACGCTTGGTATAATGACATATAAAATGTTACAACCATAAAATAGAACCCTTGACTTAAAATCCATATCATGTTCATGAGAATCTAGGTCACCAAACTTGTGCATCTTCAAGAGGATAGTGTTTGAAATAATTTAGTGTTTGAAATAATTTAGTGTTTGAAATAATTTAGTGTTTGAAATAATTTAGTGTTTGAAATAATTTAGTGTTTGAAATAATTTACTTGTTGAGCTTTCATTAGAGTCAAATTTTTTTAAAATGATAACATGTGCAGCTTAACATTAACATAATCTTACATAAAGAGTGAGCATCTGTAATGTCTAAGAAAATGTTTTTGTTTTTTTTATCAGCCCACTGCACCCTGAACAAATCATAAGAAATGCCATGGACAAAATTGGGGAAGTTAAATACAGTCTTATCTACTCAAACTGTGAGCATTTTGTCAACTGGTGCAGATATGGCAATGAAAAAAGCGATCAGGTAAAAAAAATTTTCAATATTACCTTACTCTGACATATATAAAGAATAAGGGTTGGTCTTAGCCCCCCCGCTTTCATAGGCCCCATGCTTTCATAGGCTCAGCGCTTTCATAGGCCCCACTATTTCATAGGTTCCGCGTATCTTAATTTTCACTTATTTTTTTATTATCCTAATAAATTCTTATACCTAGACCTAAACTGGGCCCCGCGCAGTACGTTTCCCATACTAATCCACATAGGACCCCGCAATTGCTAAGACCGGCCCTGTAAAGAACATCTTAAGTTTAATTAACTATGAAAAATCAGTATTAGTTTTGTTTAAAAAACAAATTACACAAACTATTTGTGTAAGAAGACAATAAATTTAAGCTTTATTTATGAACTAATACAAATAATAGTAAACGTTTCAGCTAATGCCTTCATCAGTACAATAACAATTGTTTTGATTAACAATATTAACATGCTCTTTAAAAAGATTAAAGCGTAATTTGCTGAACACAAATATATTTTATGCTCAGGTGGACTCTGTTATAACAGGGTTTGCAGTTGGAGGAGCAGCAATAGCCGCTGTTTCTTGTGTATTCGCTATAGCCAAAGCTTTTATCAAAGGCAGCAAGGATGAGGAGGAGAAGCAGGCGCAATAATTGATGGTGCAAGGAAGAGTAGGAGAAGCAGGCGCAATAATTGATGGTGCAAGGAAGAGTAGGAGAAGCAGGTGCAATAATTGATGGGGCAAGGAAGAGTAGGAGAAGCAGGCACAATAATTGATGGTGCAAGGCAGAGTAGGAGAAGCAGGCGCAATAATTGATGGTGCAAGGAAGAGTAGGAGACGCAGGTGCAATAATTGATGACGCTTCATGATCCCACTTCAAGTCCAGTCTACTCAAAATGTTTTGTTTTAAATTTAATATCTTCAGTACAGCAATTTGTTTTTTTTTTCTTTTAAAGTTTAAGGGGAAAAAGATCTCTATAATATCTCAACAATCGTCATTACATAAGAATAGTGTAAATTTAGGACAAGCTTGTTAGGTCTAAGCTAGTTAAAATATTTTATTACAGCTTGTACTATCTTGTGAGGCCTAAGCTAGTTAAAATATTTTATTACAGCTTGCTACTATCTTGTTAGGCCTAAGCTAGTTAAAATATTTTATTACAGCTTGCTACTATCTGTATAATTTTACATTTTACAGACCTCTTGAATCTTTTTTTTTTAAGAGTACAAAGTGAATGATAAAGTGAAAATGTTGATATCCTGGTTCCTAAAAATACATGACACACTCGAACAATTTTACACTTGTTATTGCAACTTATATGTTTATATATATTTATTTTTTTTATCTGCAATATACATTCAACCGGTACATTTCCTCATAAAATAAAACCATTTTGTAATTATCAAATTTTTTAAATGTATCTTTTTTGATAAATGAATTTTTTTTAAATTGTTCTTCACATTTCAAAAGGATCAGTAACCTAACTGGTCAATCCCTGATGACTTTTATAAGTAATAAAACAACCATACAAAAACAGGGCAGTGAGATTTCCCCATTAGAAATAAGAACAAATGATAAAACTCTATATTTCCTGCAATAAGTTATCATAAACAACTGCCAGTGATGGACCCAGTTTTTTAAAAGGTGGATAAGATTGTGTTCAGTTGTGTTCGTATTTAACCACTTTAATTTTTTTATTTTTTTAAACACTCACCCTCTGTATGTAAATATTAACTCATTCAATTAATGTGTAAATCCAAGAAAATATTCTCATATGCTTTACTCTACTTGCTACAGCATATTTATTCATTAAAATAAAAATGTACACAATGCATTGAAGTTGGAGCCAGTGAGCTTTGATTATGTTGATGATCTACATGGTCAGGGCTGTAATTGGTTTGAATCTTGATCAATTCTAGAGCTTTTGGAACAAAATTCCAGTTGCACTTTCTCTAATATTTCATGTATTACTTGAAATCCCATGTTCATGTTTAGGATGGAGATTTTTAAAGAAAATGTTTAATAATGATGAGATTGAGATTACCAAAGAGTTCCTATAGTGTTCATGTCTAGACTATGACATTTACTCTTTTACCTCTTTCCTATTTACATCTGCTTTACACTTACAGTGACACTCATAAACCGTTGTTCAAATATGATATTATAATTTTATATACATTATCATATATTATAAAAGTTATGAACAATTTTTTTTCTCTCACTATGCCTTAACAATAGATTTACATTTTGTACAACCGAGTGAATGGAACAAAGACTTTAATTTTGTTTTTTAAAAACCCTCACTAATCATCTATCTTAAAAATAAAATTATTGTTTAAATTCATGTAAGGAATTGATCAAAATTTATTATTTACTGGGTGAATTTTTGTAATCATGGACCTATAAAACATTGTTTGTTTGTTTTGTTTTGTTCATTTAAAAATATTTTTTTTAAAATTCATTTGAAGTTAATTTCTATTCTTATCCTTTATATATTTTTGGGTGGTACATTACTCATATTGTTGGTAAAGGATTTTCTAACTTAAAAATAAAACATTGTCACATGTTCTGATTCTAATGTGAGAAAAGTTTTAAGCACTACAAGCCATGATATGAATCACATGGAACCATGCAGATTTGAAGTAGTTTTGAATATACCCTCCATTTGAATCATAACAAATAATATTACGTATGACAGTGACATAACGTCTCATTTCTGTAAGGGGTATTACATTTTTATTCTGACTAACATTAATGATTTTGACTGACTGTACATTGCCATACATTCTTGTTTAAACCTAACCTAGTTAGGAGCAAGATTTCATTTTAAAAAAAATTAAAATAAAGATTTGAAATATTGTCAAAAGATTGTCTTTTTTATTTGGAGCATGTTGATTATTTCGAGTTTGAAATTCTATCTCAAACTTTGCTTTCCTAAATCTACTGTCCTGCTGACTGGTTGAAAATAAACTGTATGTAAATAAATGAAGGCAACATCAAACCATTTTGAGCTGAACTTGGCTCTGACCATTAGGTTTGTAAGTTTAAAAAGTGTTTATTACTCACACAAAAGAAGTAATTAATTGTAAAATAGCATTGTGGTTTAGGTAGATATATTATGTCATGCAAACAGGATAGGGATATGCCTGACAAGACGTCACAAAACTGGGGTGGGCTCTTAACAGAATGTAAGACGCAATAATCTACTTAAAATATGGGGGCCGTCCAAAAATGACGTCACGCACCTTGGGGGGGGGGTTCTTTGTGATGAAGGGGAGAGAGGGGTGTTTATGAGATGAGACGTCACAGCAAAACTCATAAGTTTTTTAATAAGATCTCCAGTTAAATATGTGATGTCTTGCAATTTACTTTATGATGTCTTACATAGCTTCGCGCGTGTTACGATATCAGAGTGCAGCCTTACACTAAATACATAGATCTACTTAAATGACAAAAAGTGATTTGAAACAAGCTCTTTTTCAAATAGAAAATGCAGCACTTATGGGGCGGGGGAGGCGGGTCTAAGTTTTTGTGATGAGGGGAGGGGGTTAAAATCGCAAAAAAGTGAGTGACCCATCACCTCCCACCAACAGCATCTGACATACCAACTAAATCTGACCCACCAACATCATCTGACCCACAAACAACATCTGACATACCAACTAAATCTGACCCACCAACTACATCTGACCCACCAACTAAATCTGACCCACCAACTACATCTGACCCACCAACTAAATCTGACCCACCAAGTACATCTGACCCACCAACTACATCTGACCCACCAACTACATCTGACCCACCAACTACATCTGACCCACCAACTACATCTGACCCACCAACACCTTATGACCCACCAAAACATCTAACCCACCAACACCTTATGACCCACCAACAACATCTGACCCACCAACTAAATCTGACCCACCAACTAAATCTGACCCACCAACTAAATCTGACCCACCAACTACATCTGACCCACCAACTAAATCTGAACCACCAACTACATCTGACCCACCAACTAAATCTGACCCACCAACTAAATCTGACCCACCAACATCATCTGACCCACAAACAACATCTGACCCCCACCACCATATGACCCACCAACAACATATGACCCACCAACTACATCTGACCCACCAACAACATCTAACCCACCTACAACATCTGACCCACCAACTAAATCTGACCCACCAACAACATCTGACCCACCAACTACATCTGACCCACCAACACCTTATGACCCACCAAAACATCTGACCCACCAACACCTTATGACCCACCAACAACATCTGACCCACCAACAACATCTGACCCACCACCAGTGACATAATTAGGATATAGTAATAAATCTATGGACTCAGTGAAGATAAATCAAGCTATCAGTAAACAACTGCCTATCAGATTATCAACCTCGGACCCTGATGCTGTCATCTGTGTTTACACGATTCTTGTGATAAAACATAACTGACAAACTTAGTATTTCAAGGACATTTAGAATCTAATTTATATCAACTAACATTTTGTTTGTTTCATATAAATTAAAAACTAAAAGTTTAGAACGAGGTAAGTGATTAAATAATAAACATTATTTTATTTATTTTTATTACGAAATATGCACTAGTATGTACCTAATAAGGCTAGCGAGAGAAGGGCGAATTAATTTATTTCAAGTGAGCTCAGATGTAAACTAAATTATATTCATAGGCGTCGTTACACACCAGCGGTTAGGAGAGAGTTTTTGTGACGGTGGGAGCAATATGACGACATCAGTGTTCCTTCTGAGATTCGTTAGTCCGTGTGCAAACAAAACAAACCAAAAAAAAAATATTTAAAAATAAAAAGTGGTGTACGAAGTTGCACAGCGTACATTTTTGTGATTTTTTTTTTCGCGGTAATTATAAGATGCTGCGTGTTGTCGGTAAGGTATCTGCGTGGTCGCGTAGCTTAAAGGGAACATTGGAGGACAATTTTATTATTATTTTTTGTAAGAGGTTGACCTTAACACTACCATAATAATATGGCAATGATTAGCACCAACTGGTTGCCAGTTTCTATTTCTTTACTAAAATCAAGTCATTTTAGTTGGTACATACAAGAACACAATACAAGAGCTACTCACTTCTGGCCAGGACAGCCAGGACAGTCAGTGACTGGAACAAGAACACAATACAAGAGCTGCTCACTTCTGGCCAGGACAGCCAGGACAGTCAGTGACTGGAACAAGAACATAATACAAGAGCTGCTCACTTCTGGCCAGGACAGTCAGTGACTGGAACAAGAACACAATACAAGAGCTGCTCACTTCTGGCCAGGACAGTCAGTGACTGGAGCAAGAACACAATACAAGAGCTGCTCACTTCTGGCCAGGACAGTCAGTGACTGGAACAAGAACATAATACAAGAGCTGCTCACTTCTGGCCAGGACAGCCAGGACAGTCGGTGACTGGATCAAGCTTCCAATGGGATCAGTTAAGGCGACAACCAGTGGCGTAACAACGGCTTAGTATTGGGAAAGTTGCCATGGGCGCCGGCCTGCGCCAGTTGAAAAGGGCGCCGCTAAATCTCTAATTTTTAAAATTTTGATTTAAACAAAGGGCGCCAAAAATAAATTAGCCAAGGGCGTTAAAAACCCAGTTACGCCCCTGGCGACGACTATTGAGACATTTGTATCGATCTAGAAGTCTAGTCTATGACCCGTTGTTCCCCAACCTCCAGTTACTAACACCCCACAGTGGGCAGTCCTACAAACTACCACAGGTGTAATGGCAACCCTCAACATACACTGGACCCATAATGATGAGTGCTTTTATCTAGAGCCGTTAAGAAATAGAAAGATAGAATAAATATATGCCACTTTCACTGCCGGTAAAACCGATATTTTTTTTATATCAGGAAAAACTAACGGTACCAGCGACCAGCAGTCAGCGTAGCATTTCTTAAAACCATATTTTTAAAAAAATTCAAGGTGTGTAGGGAAGGGGAGGAGGGGGTGCAGAGACGTTTGACAAAATATTTTGAGGTGGTCTATTTTATTATTATTATTTTTTAATGTAAATGACAAGGGGTGGGGAGGAGAAAATAAGATCATATTATTAAGATTTGTCAGAGAAATGTTTGGATTATTATATTCTTCAAATTGTTTATTTTTTTTTACAATTTTTACAAATAAAAACGTTTATCTTGAAACAGGTGTGACGTCATGACTACTGTACATTTTCTACTAGCAGTCTTTATTGTGTTGCTTGGCAACGGAGTGGCGACTAAAGGTGGGTCCGTCCTTGACATTTTAGGCACGTAATAGTGGCAAGTTAAAGTGCAGCCATGTGTGAGCAAGATTATAGATTATATTTATTGCTCCACCCACGCAAAAATAAATAAATAACTAAACGTTGAAGTTAGATAAAAATGGCGACCATCTATAAGAAGTATAAACGAAAGAAAGTACAACCCGACCGCCCCTTCCCCACTGAGTGGAACACTAGCTGCATTTCTTGATTGTGAACACTATTACGGGAGGTTACCGTAATACATTTTCGGGGGAGGGAGGGG
>MUZC01000202.1:1139486-1167311 GCA_002072015.1 Radix auricularia | reverse complement strand
GAGACAAAGTACAATTACTAGTCTGTGTTTGGAAAATAAACAAATAAGCAACATGAACAAATGGACAATCTTCCAGTGACCGTATCATGTGCATAGTATTGTCCTAATCCAAGTATGAATTATAATTATAACGAAGGCCGTATTTCTGAAGGCCTATGGCCAATGGCGGCGTTAGGTAAGCGCGGGGCCTAGTGCCAGCAATGACCCCACGGGGCCAGAGTACTAGTAAAGATCGCTAAGCACCAGTATGCTATGGTATTTAAAAATATGAAATATCTTGATTATTGTGTAATTTTAATACCGCGTGTCACCTTTTTATTAAATTATTACAAGTTCATTATTTTCTCTGGTCTATAAACAACGGTTTATTCTTATCGAAAAATGACGTGCCGGTTACGACGCGATTTAAAATGCAATTTATTGGCAGACATATTGCAAAATAATTGCAAAAGGATTACAAGAGTGCCTCTTTCGTTTCTTTACAATCGTTTCCAGCATACGTTCTACCATCCACTCTTTGGTTCTACATGTATAGGCTATTAATCAGGACGAGACATATTCAGGACCGAAACGCGGGGCCTACCTAAGCGCGGGGCCTAGGGCAGTCGCCCCAGTTGCCACCCTCAAACGCCGCTCCTGCCTATGGCCTAAACACTAATCTACACTTTAATGTATGTTTTTTATTGTCATATCCCACAGGTCCGGACAACTCCGTTACAACCTTAACCAGTTCTGTTCAACAGAGACTCATGACGACTGCTTTCAAACTGCCTCTGCCACAATCCCTGGTGTCCCAGCCACACTCCCAGGTGTCCCAGCCACAATCCCAGGTGTCCGAGTCACAATCCCAGGTGTCCCAGCCACAATCCCAGGTGTCCCAGCCACAAGGCCAGATATCAAAGCCACAAGCCCAGCTAATGGTAGACCGGAAATCCCCGTTACTCGCAGCCCTGGTGCCAACATCTACCGCCGACAGAACAACGCCCACCACCGCCTCAAACCGTGACCTAAATTTGACGAGAGATCCTAAGACTACAATGAGTCCAACCCTTATTTCAAAACTATATCCTCCTTCCCGGCTATTGAACGAGAAGCGGTCTAATAAAAAAGGAAGATGGAATGTTAGTTCGAGAGATTTCGTTAACGGCGTCAGACACGGTAACGAAAACCAGGGATTTGTCCCAGGAGTGAATGATCGCGAAAGTGGCGCACAATTAAGTGGTGGCACCTCGAGCAAGAAATCCGGCGGTAGTAAAGATGTGCCGGAAAGTGACGCTTTGGCTGAAATCGCTGGCGTTGTGGATAACTTGAGCATGGAGCAAATGAAGTTAATTCTGGACCAGTTGAACCCACAGCAGACGTATTCTGGGGAACACGGCCCGTTGGGTGTGGGTATGATGTGTTGCTTGGTGGGCTGAGTGATGTTATATGATGTGTTGTTTGGTGGGCTGATTGATCTTATATGATGTGTTGTTTGGTGGGCTGAGTGATCTTATATGATGTGTTGTTTGGTGGGCTGAGTGATGTTATATGATGTGTTGTTTGGTGGGCTGAGTGATGTTATATGATGTGTTGTTTGGTGGGCTGATTGATCTTATATGATGTGTTGTTTGGGGGGCTGAGTGATCTTATATGATGTGTTGTTTGGTGGGCTGAGTGATGTTATATGATGTGTTGTTTGGTGGGCTGAGTGATCTCATATGATGTGTTGTTTGGGGGGCTGAGTGATGTTATATGATGTGTTGTTTGGGGGGCTGAGTGATGTTATATGATGTGTTGTTTGGGGGGCTGAGTGATGTTATGTATTGTTTGGTGGCTGATGCATCTTCACTGTTTTCATGCGGTTACAAATTAGCAACAAGAAAATGCACCTTTTGCTAATGACTGGTGTTTATTTAGCAGAGGGTTCATATTTCTTTTAATGCCTAGAACAACCACAATGGTAAAAGATTGCGGCTCCCCCTCCCTCCGGTATAGAGGTAGATAATTTTGCATTGTAAGAAGTTACCATATTGAATTTTAGAACACAGACCAACTCAATAATTCAAACACAATGAATGCCCTCTTTCATGCTCTATGAAAATGTTCTATTTATACAAAATAAATGCCAGAAAGAATTTGTTTAAGAACAATATTTTATTGATGACCGATGATAAAATATCATGTGTTAAAAGTCCAATGTATGTCTACTGTCATAATACATTCACAATATCAGTAATGCTCAGATTGTCATTCCAAAAGTCATATCAGCAAATTATCTAAGCAATTTTATGTACAAACAGTTCATATATATATAAATATAGATATAATTGTTTTTGTGTATGTATATAGCGGTAGATTACATATAGTTTTCTTTACTGAAATTAAAAATCATGGAAATTCATTAACCAGTTCTAATGATTCATTGAAAATGTATGAAAACTTAGAAAGACTCTAGATTTTACATCTGATGTAGTTAGAGTCCTTTCACAAAATTTAAATGACCTAACAATAAAGTCCTTTCCAAAGTCCTATTAGTCCCCACAATAAGACAGCTTAGAACTGGTAGTAGATATATGAACATAAACAAGATCTCTTTGAACATCAGAACAGTATTATAGATGACTTTACAAGGGTCTAGCTACTGTAATAGCTACCACTGATACAAGTCAATCCCACCTATCAGACTCCTCCCTACACCTAACTGACATGACTTAGTTGTAGTGCAAGCCATTCAAGGGTCTTGCTACTCTAATAGCTACAACTGATAAAAAGTCTCATGCTTACAGCACTCAAGACATAAGACAAACTACTTTTTGCAATGACAGACAATATTATTAAAGTATGTTGAGTGAAATAGTGGGTAACATTGACTTTTTTCCTACGCCTCTGGCTAAAACAAGAAATAAATGTAGGACACCAAATAGATAAGGCAACTCAACCAAACTACTGAAGATTAAATAAATCATATCTTCAACAATGAGCCTAGTCCCTTAAATTCAATAGTGACAAATATGGCTTATAAATGATTTATTTAGGAGTTACTTCCGTTAACAACTAAAAAAAATAGTTTTTTTTAAAAAAAAACAGATAAATAGCCTAAAAAAGCTTCAGACCCAGCTAATTTCATCAAAGTTTATAATTTGCACCTACAAAATTTGATGGCAATAACAAAAACTCTCACAGAATGTGATCCTCTGCAGATAAATCTTGAATGTCAACTCAAAATTAATATCAATCTTAACTTTAAGATTACCAGTGTCAGAATAATACTAACATTAAAAAGAGAAAGGAATGTATTGTTAGTTCAGGTGAACTGATATGCTAAAGGAACAATTTCTCCATAGTCTATTCTATCAAATAATCAATATTAACTTCCAATAATGAAATATGTTACAATTGAAATTGAAGGAAAACCTTCAGTCAAAAACCAGCTGATCGTGTAGTACTAATATTTTTGTAGAGAGATTATTGTAAAGTTTACCCCTTAAAAAATGCAAACAAAATTCTGTTCTAATGATTTAAATATACAAAATAAGACCAAAAAACATTGAAAACTTTTTAAAAAAAAAAAAAAAAACAACTGAAGCCATTTCATAGCATGCAGAGTTTGAGTCCAAACAATTGCGAAACACCCCCTTACTTAAAACAAAGCATTTTTGATTATTTATACTAACTATTAAAAAAAAGCAATCTTTTTTTCTTCTTCATCCCTAGTTAAAAAAATTAATGGGGAAAAAATATTATCTTTACTATGTGAAATATTTTTTATGAACCTAGTCCACAAACAAACAAATGTGTAACTCTATGATACTCTGACTTGGTAGAGTAAACCCTGTTAGACTGTGTCCCATATTTCTCTAGACTATTACTTTACAAAATAGATTTAAAGAACCATCACATTTGAAATTAACTGCAATGATGTCCACACAGACTGATTGAAAGGACATGGTCATGGCAATGAAGATGGTTTTTATGGGAATTTTATTCATTACCATTTAGTGCTTTAAAAATTATAAATTTAAATTTAAGATTTCAAGTCCTTTCTATTTAATTCTAGTGCAATGCAGTAATGTTTTTCTGAAGAACATAAAGTTTGATTTCATTGTACAAAAAAAAAACAATGAAAAACCCAGATGATGTCAGCTATTTATAATAAAATCTGCTTTAGTGAAAATTTTCTTATTTGTAAGGCCCACCCCAAAAAAACAAGCTGCCTCAATATTTCATTTTGTAACCAGAGACTATCAGTGCCCATCAGTACACTTGAACAAACAAAAAAAATTGACTCCCCAAAGGCAAATACAACATGATACCACAGGTGAAAAGTGCCAACTATAAAACAATTACTCACGAGAGATTTACAAGGAGTCCTAGAAACGATCATTTTACAGAGTCATTTAAACATCTAAATCATCACCAAATCAATTCATTCTTCTCACAAACCCTTGCTCTCTAGTTATTAGAAAAGAAATATATTGATCAATAATTAATGTAAAACTATTCCATAACACTTTTTTGTATCCGATAGCTTGCAGGAAAATGTATGGTTTACCCAAGCATCCATTGTTTATTGATATTATTTTTGACATTAAAAATCTTAATCAGAAATTAATTACAAAAACTAATTACATGTATCGATTGGGTTACAGCTTCAGGGGAGGGTGAGTGTGTCAAGGGGAGACAAAAAACTTTGCTAAAAAGTTTCACAAAGTACAGTTTTTTAATGGAAAAATGGTAAATGAATGAAAAGATAAGAAATATTCATGCCTTTACAGAAACACTGGTCTCCACCATATTGGGCATTGAGCATAGTTTAAGAATAACAAATACACATTGATGGAGTATTCCCTGATATACACATTATTTCTAAATACTTAAATGTTACATTACTATTATGTTTCATTACTGCATCTTTGAAATAATTGCTAGAAACATTATATACATACAGAACTTCATCAGCTGAATGTTACCCATCAAAATATCAGTAAACATCATCTATCTTTCACTAGTTGTTACTGAAATAAACAACAGCTTCCCCATTCAGACAATGTGATCCAGACAACCATGCATTCAGAGACACTAAAAATCTACTAACTGGTCAGGGTAACGCAACTTGTAATCTGCTAGTGTTTTCTTGATGGTCTCATTGGAGTATTTGCACTTCAGAGATTTGCAGGCACAGGTAAAATGTTTCCACTTGATCATCCAGAACTTTTCACCATAGTCAAACCTGGAGATTGAACATTGTAACATACACCAATGAATTACAAACAAATAATGAGCTCAAAATTAGGGACCAACCGGAAATTACTCTAAACATTCGCCCCCGCCAGATATCAGGTTTTCCAGAACTATTCGCCTCTGCAAATAGTGGTATACAGTATACAAATCGTGATATTTATCGAATTCCAAAATTAAAAGTATAATACTTAGAAATAGTTAAAAATATAACAAATGTATCTTAATTATAGAAATTAATAATTTGAAATTATAAAGATATAAATTTAATAAAATAATTTTCTATGACAATATCGAGCTAACTTGTACAGACTCGTGGTACGATGTTATATTTACTAATGTTGATGATTTAGATTTAGGATTGAAGACTTGGCTGTGCTTTATTGCTAAAGCTAACAACCCTAGTACTCAGTTCGTATCCGGATCTGGCAAATAGTAGATCTAACTATTCAGATTTGGTACCTGGTAGAAAATGTCTAACCGGTTGGTCCCTACTCAAAATTATAGGTATTGCACCAGTGTCAACAGAGGGACTAAATAAAATGTGCATTGAATGCTCCTATACTATGTAAACCTTGATAAATAATTTTCATGCCTTGAAATAAAGTTGGAAATCAATTATTTTTAAAATGGTAAGCTCACCAATAAACAATGTTGAATAAATGATATGTTGAAAAGTAGAAAACGAAAATTGTATCTGTTTATAAAAAATACAGATTACAAAAAAAATTTAAATGGGAGTTTACAGAGCATCCTTTTCTGAAAAACTAAAGAATGATCCTTAACTGCAACAATAAAGTTAAAATGAAGAAACCAGAATTTGGTTCTGTATCAGTGGTGAAATGCAATGATAAAGATGAAAAAGTTGAATGGAGTTCTCACTCACCCTAATTCCTCGTAGGCCTTGATTTCCTTGGAAGAAAAAAGGCATATCCTTGGGAAACGAAGATCCTGATGCTCAACAAATACCTTCACCGGGATCAGGTTGGGCTCACACAAGTGATTGATAAAACGACTTACGTTGCCATATTTGCGAGCATCAATGCAATATGTGTCTCCATCCTAGAAAGGCAATAATTAAAATAGTAATAAAAATTTCTTTGGTTGTCATTTAATAAAATTATTATACTGTTAAAAACCCACAAAAATTAATTATATCTAGTGCCCCCCTCTTTTTAATCTTTTCCAAACTATTAGAAAATTTATAATTCTTTTAAGGTTACACAACTTTCAAAAGTCAAAATTCATAGTTGTTCAAATTTCAAAATTTAATTAGTGAGGAGAAAAAAGATTATCTTCTATAATATAATAAAATTCCTTTAAGCAGCATACCTTATTGTCTAGATCAAACAAATATGAATCATCCTCCCTCCTATCAGCTTCAGAGTCAGAGATCAGTTCACCGATGTACCTGGAAAAATTGATGTTGTTTTTTTCAATATTTTATAATAAAAAGAACAAAAACAAAAAAAAATAAACATGCATGAACAAAAATTGCTTCTGCACTGCGTGATGAAACAAAATTTGACAAAAACTTACTCGCAAACAAATGTTCCCTTTGGGATGTCCATCAATGTCCTAACACCCCAACCTCTTCCATTTGTCCTAAACATTTGCAATCTACACCTAAAAATAGAAAGAACATTATAAAATTTATTCAAATACCACCACTAATTTTGAAATGGAATATTTACTGTCATTTGATGTTATGTTCTGATGATGTTAAGTAAGTTATGTGAGGAAACCCCCTTGAATTTAAAACCATAGACTTACGTAATGCCATTCTGCACCACTCTGTTGTTGCAGTTGACCCAGCAACGACATGCTCTATTGCACTCAAATAAAAGTGGTGGCTCAAGTAAATTCACTTCCTCTAACAAACGTCCCATCTGTAACAGTGGATTAAATGTTTTAGTATGTCATAGTAAAAAAGACATTTATTATTAAGAACAAAAAAATATGTAAGCAAAATCAATTTTAAAAAGTGTTAATCTATGGCAACTGAGTTTCTTTGGTAAAATATTGAAATTTTATTTTCAAATATATATCATGAGACAGAATGCGCACAGCAGTTAAGTTTGATGAAAACTTCAAACGAGGCTGTAAATAAACTTATAGAGAAAAAAATAAATATACCTTATCATACCAACACTTGATGCTGCTGCGACCACATACACAGTACATGGAAGAACAATCATCTTTGCATCTACAGCTCTGTAAGGGAATAAGAGCAGTAGTGCCAAATAATGCATACACAAAATTTGAAAAAAGTTTTAAAAATTGAGAAACAAAATTCCATGATCTATTTTCCTTAAAAAGTAATACATTTTTTTAACAAATTTAAAGTAAAAACAAAAATCATTAGAAATTAATAACATTTTGAAACTTAAATCTTTCTTACCTGCAAACTGGTGATAACATAATTAATATTGAGTGGACTGGTTTCAACATTCTCTGTAACATAGAGATAATCAGTTGGGCACAATTCATTGTCTTCAGAGTTGACACAGGCTATTGGATTTTTCTCCCTGCCCATTGTGATGTCTCTGAAAAATAATAAATTTGACTTATTTGATGGTTAGTTGATGTTTTTTTAAATTTGTGAACATTCTACTAAGGTGAAGTGCAGGTAGAATTAGGAATTTAAAAAAATAAACAAAGAAAGTAGAATAGTATTTCTGGGTTTCAAATTATAAGATTTAAAAATATTTAAGCAAACTATAAATGGGTTAAAATCTCAAATTTTAATCAATTATACCAAGTTTTGACTAATTCATTCAATGAAACTGCCTATCCACTTTACTTTGCTATGAATAGAAAAGTGATTTTTTTTAAAAATTATTGTAAGACCAAAACCTTTCTAATGGCCTTTTAACAAATGTCTGCCCCTCCCTAATCAAAATGGTGCCAGAAAAATTGTTTACATTGTTTGACACAATTTAACTTTTTTTTTGCATTTTAACCTTTTGTCAACTTGTTCACCTTTTAAGAAAGTGGTTAAATTGTAAATTTATTTCTTCTCAACAAACAATAGTGACTTGGTACCATATATTTTTATTACATTTTTTCTTGTGATGTCATTATTATTTATTGTTTCTGGTTAACTAAACCTGACAATAAACCTCGTGTATAAAAATACTAATATAATACTTGATTGTATTTTATATTACATTTAACATCTAGTAAACATGGGCCGATTCATATGGGGCCATTTTGGCCGGGGCTATTATGTCGGATAAAAAAGGGTTCCAGTGCAGACTATCACTTTTTAAAGTGAAATGCAGGTAACTTATTAAATATATATGTTGAATCTTGTGGAAAATTGCTCAGACTTAAAATTTTCAATTTTTTATATTGTGCTAAACCTTTGTTGAAAGGCCACTGAAAATTACATGTGGCATAGAGTATAGACATAATAAAAATATAATGCATTATTCATATTTACAAATACTTAGGCACAATCATCTAATAATAAACTTTGGTTGAAGAGGTAAAAATTCAATCAGATGGCTGTAAATTTACTTTCAATAATTTAATTAAAAGCTAACATTTAAACATATGGGAGGTTAACAAGTGAACGATATAAGATAACAATGCAGAGCCCCTGCAGGATTACATGATTAAATATTAAGCCTATAAGGTCATATGATCAACTATTAAGTCTTGGTGACTAACCTTTCAACAAGCCTTTCTGGGTGTATTAGTTTTCTGGCAGCAAAGCTTCTTAATTGTTGATTGACTTTCAAAGCCATCCACACCACTCCATTCTTATTTACGCAGCACTGAAATTTTTAAAAGTTAAATTTTGACCAAAAAAAAAAACAAGTCATAATTCAACAGCATAGCCATTTATGAAATTATTATTCCATTGGATTAGAATTCTATAAAATTTTATTCAAAATATATAGTTACTTCAACAGGTGTTTCATCCTTGTTGTTCCTAGTGTCAACATCAGCACCTCTTGCCAATAAAAGGCTGAAATGATTTTTTTTAAAACATTTAAAACAAAACTAACAACACTTTGCATATTGTCTAACATCTTGACTTTTTTTAAAACTAGATAAGTCCTGAGACAATATACTTTCTACAATTACAATTAAAAACATGAAATATTCATAAATCAAATATACTTATGCTTTCATTCAACAAAACTATTTGCAACACACCAAAAAATAATTATAAGGAAGGGGAAGAATTACTAATGAACTTATCTTTGTATAATTTTTTTTACAATAATAACATATTAAACTATTTAATTGATAAAAACCTTTGTAAATTTTGCAATATAGTAATATCCAAACAAATATATCCCATAAATCTTAAAAAGATACTTACACAACAATATCATAATGATCCTGTCTTGCAGCTATATGTCTGTAAAAATAAATACACAATATATAGTACAATAAGGCCAAAAAAAAAAAAATTTTTCTATGGAGGAAAATTGACCAAAAAAGTCCAGATTTTTCCAGTCAGTTGCATTATATTTATTAAGGACAATCAAAGTCTTTTATTATTAGTATTAAATGCAAAAAAGGATTAATTTAAAATGTTACAAAAATTGGCCATTGCTCACAGAGGTCTGTCTCCATGTTCGTTGATGGCATCAATTTCAGAACCAAGATTAACGAACATCTCAGCAATTTCTAAGCTACCAGAAAATGCTGCCCAATGCAATCCTGTATTCTCTTCCTGCATTTCAAAACAAATTAAGAAAGCTTAATATCTCACATTTTGACTATTTTCTCTTCTTCTACTGCCAAACTGTTATTCAGCCACAGTCAATTTAGGGACTCACTATGTAATTGTGTTATTAACGTTTAATGCCCCAAAGCGTTGTAATGCTCGCCTGGATAGTGCTCTCTTTAGAAATGAAATCACAGAAAGTAAATACTCTTCAGTGCGTGAAAGATTATGTATTTGACTTTTGGCAATGGTGGCCGTTTCCCGATTCGCGAAGTTTTTGTAGTTTTTAACGGGGCTTTTTTTTTAAAGATGCGATTTTGCTATATTTTATTATAAAAATAATACAGTCGAACCCACTTACCTCGAGCTCGGTTAGCTCGACCACCCTATTATGTCGACGTTTTTTATTGGAACCGCCAAATTCTCTCTTTGTCTTAGCATTTTCTCGTCGTTTAATTCGATTTTTTTAAGTCGCCGAAACCTCATAACACGAGCACAAAAAAGGGTCAAATTTGCCACTTAACATTGGTTATCTCGATCCCCATGACCAATCGCCAGCTTTTGAAAATGTTAGCAACTGCTTTGTTCTCATTGTTTCATTCATAAGAAGTGGCCGTGTGCAAAAGCCATTTAACTATTGGTTAGAATTAATTAAAATATGTCAAAGTTGAAGGTTCAAAAGTTCAAAAGGAGTACCTAATTTATTTGTGTACGTTTATATAGATTAGAGTTCGCTTTGTCATGAGTCTTATATAGGTCACGATAGACCATTCTGAGTCCATTGTAAGGTGAGGGGATCGTATGGAATAATAAAATGTACCGTGTCAGACTTGCTGTCATTGGCAACAATTCATCCTTCAACCTCATTTTGACTACATGTATTACATGTACTGTACTCAGGAGCCTCGTTTGAGGGTGGCAACTGGGGCGACTAGGCCCCGCGCTTAGGTAGGCCCCGCGTTTCGGTCCTGAACATGTCTCGTCCTGGTTAATAGCCTATACATGTAGAACCGAAGAGTGGATGGTAGAACGTATGCTGGAAACGATTGTAAAGAAACGAAAGAGGCACTCTTGTAATCCTTTTGCAATTATTTTGCAATATGTCAGCCAATAAATTGCATTTTAAATCACGTCGTAACCGGCACGTCATTTTTCGATAAGAATAAACCGTTGTTTATAGACCAGAGAAAATAATGAAATAATAATAAAATAATGTAATAATTTTATAAAAAGGTGACACGCGGTATTAAAATTACTCAATAATCAAGATATTTCATATTTTTAAATACCATAGCATACTGGTGCTTAGCGATCTTTACTAGTACTCTGACCCCGCGGGGTCATTGCTGGCACTAGGCCCCGCGCTTACCTAACGCCGCCACTGACTGTACTACTGCTTTGTTCTCATTATTTCATTCATAAGAAGTGGCCGTGTGCAAAAGCCATTTAACTATTGGTTAGAATTAATTAAAATATGTCAAAGTTGAAGGTTCAAAAGTTCAAAAGGAGTACCTAATTTATTTGTGTACGTTTATATAGAGAAGAGTTCGCTTTGTCATGAGTCATATATAGATCACGATAGACCATTCTCAGTCCATTGAGTCCAGTGTAAGCTGAGGGGACGGACCCAAAGAAGATGATTAGGAAGAGAATGGTTCGGGGACAATGAGGGGATGTGTAGGTTACTTATTTGTGTAGCTTGTAAGGGAAATCAAGCAAGTGGCTTCGAAGGCACAGTATTGCTCAATCTGGGAATCACCGCAAAACGGCGTTATATTTAAACTTAAACGGTCTTTAAAAACAAACGGTCTTAACAACCTTAAGAAAGAGTGAAAAAATAGGGTCCCGATATTCCGATACGATTCTGATTAATCATCCCATCACTAATTAACGCACAACACATACATAAAGAAATTTCAAGCGCATGTTAATATTTTGCCGCCATATTGGTTTTCGCTTTAACTCGATCATCGGTTATGTCGATGCCATTTTTCATAACCCAACGCCGTCGACTTAAGCGGTTTCAACTGTAGTTCTAAACTACAGGTAAAAAATTGTTTTAAAGTCAAGACGGTCTTTTGGTTATGTAAAATAACTATTCTTATTTTAAAAAATGAAGACAGTATGACTATAATAACATAAATACATTTTACGCAATTTTTAAAATTTCATAACCAGTTGATTGCAATACGGGGGAATTCCTTACGGCATTGAGGCGGAAGTTTTGCAAAAACCTTCTGGGGCATTAAACATCAATATAATATAAAACTAATAATATTTCAAAGAAATTTTTAAGTTGAATGACACAACACTTGTGTTCTAACAAATAAAAAAAAAAACATAGCAATTAAAATGACAAATAATGCCTATGTTTCTGTCAGAAATATACAATTTTTAAACCAAGAAGCTTACGTTGTCTTTTTTGTTAGGATCACCCCCTTGTTTAATCAGGTATCGCACAACATCAGCTAACTGGGATTCTGTTGCCCAAATAATAGGTGTCCAGCCACCATCATCCTGGATATTTTGAAAAATAAATAATCAATAGCCGGAAAACATTTTAAATATGTTAGATATTTCAAAAGAAGGTAAAAAAAAAAAGAGAGAAAAATCTGCAATTCATGATAAGAAGCTTTGACAATAAATTACCTTATGTAAGGCTAACCTGAATATTAATATCCAGCTCTCCGGTTTCCAAAATATGTTTTATTATATCAATATAGCCAGCCTTAGCAGCATAGTGAAGACTTGTCATGCCATCTTCACCCTGTAGAAATAATGTAGTGAATTCATATTTACTGAACAGAATTAGAGTTTTTCTCTCTCTATTCTGACCAATGTACTGAGAAGGTATCTGATTATTATCCAGTAGTAATATTCTGAAACAAAGAGCTGACAGTTTTTGGTACCAAAAGAATGTTTAGGTTTAATTGAACTTTTTTTTTTCAAATACATGTAGGTCCAACTCTAATTCTTTGAGATTTAGAATTTATACTTTTATAAAAAGTTTTCGGCGGTTGCACCAAGAACTGAATTAGAATACCCTAAAACTTGTAAATATGATTGAAGCAACATAGAATTTATACCTAGTCATCTACTTCAAATATGAAATGGGGTAAAATATATACATTTAAAACTTTACAAAGCAATGTATTTTTTTTAGCAGCATTGGAGTTTGTATACAATTATAATCCTTAAATAAACACTTTCAATTTAAAGAAAAATTAATTCTCTTGTTCAATAATTGTCTTCCTAGTTACCACAAGATTTGATTAACTTCACATAATTTTGTACCTACCCGATCTGCTACCTTAGCTCCAGACTTTATTAAAAATTGAACAACACTAAGGTTGCCATTTTCTGAAGCACACATCATGGGCGTACGCAGTGTTTTGTCTTGAACGTGGATCTCAGCTCCATACTGGGATGTATTAATTTTTAAAATACTTAAGCATTAATGAATAACTTCTGGTGACATACTCTCAACTAAAGAGAGAACCCCATACAAAGCATTTAATTAAACTCAAATGAAATCTCATTTACTCCTATTAATTTAAAAGGTCTCTCCTCTTATGAGAATAAATTCTTAAGTGCTGGAAGACAGAATACATCTACATAGAGCTTTTAAAAAAATCCATACATTTGAAAGTATGGTAAGCTACCTGCTCTAGAATAAAAACAGTTCCAATGCTTCCTGAAATGGCTGCTGCGTGCATGGCGGTCTGGCCATCATGGTCTTCATAACGTTTATTGGGATCAACACCATCAACTAATAAGACAATGTGAAGTAAATGTAAATAGATTAACTACACCTGAATTTACATAATAGACTACTCTAAGGAATAGAAGGGACAAAAAAAGTGAAGGTAAAAAAACTCCTATAATGATTTAGTTAAATAGTAACAAATTATTACTACTTGTAAGATTGTCATGTACATTAAGTGATTTACTTAGCCGTGCCGACCCGAAATTACCGAGCATAATGTAATATGCTAAATTCCTATATGACAAGTTACAGAGTTGTAGGTATTTGGGGCAGCAGGTGGAATCGTTGGGAGTGTACTAAAAACAACTAACCAATCGGCATGTAAACTAAATAAAAATAAAAGTCATTGCAAATGGCTGCCCCCATGTTTTGAATTTTATTTCTGTGTGTTTATGTGAAAAGTTTTTGAAAATTCAATGTAAGACTAGTGTCTGATAAACCAAGCACATGACAGGAAAGTGGAACTTTGTTTATGCGTTTTATTCTTTAGATTTTTTCAGTATCTAACTTCTAAGTCATAATTTTATCAAGAATACTTTTCTAGGTTAAGTAACATGCTATGTTAGAGCTAATCATAGTCGTGTTCTGTGTATGAAATGTGTAGTGTATATACAAAACATTCCAGATAGAACATGCAACAATCTAGAATGTCTTCTATAGACAATCCATGTGTTGAGAAGATTTTTTTTTTTTTTGCGAAGTGGATTAGCCCATAAATGTACAATTTTGACACTAAAGGAAAGATAAGCCTATTTTCTACAATTTCTCAAAGTTTTATTCCATTCCAAGCACAACTTTGCATGTAAGTAAAGAAAACTTACAATATGTTTAGTTTTCTCTTAAATGCCAGGGAACCCAGGTATAGGGGGAAAGTTAGGCTGGTGGTTTCAGGGCTGGTAGGGTTAAGGTCTAAAAAATTAGAATGTGATAGTAACTTACAAAGTAAGTAAAACACCTTCTCGAAATCACCTTCCATAGCTGGTGTATACAGATCTTTTGGTAATGTTCTATATTTCTTTGGTCTGATTGAAAAGAAAAAGACGAAGAGGAAAGTTAAACTAAAGTGGTATCAAATACTAATAAGAGAGACAGAGTCTAGACAGAAAAAAAACAACAAACGACAATATGAACATTACTCAAGCAATTATGTTACTGATAGAATCCATTCTCTTTAATGGTCTACACCATCTCTTTAATGGTCTACACACTTAAGGAATCTGATAAAATTTGAAAAAACTCTTATCCCTATATCTATAATTATTAACCATTTTATTTAAAACCTAAACATATCATATTTTTATTTTGAGCTAAGGGCTACTTAAGCTATGTTACATTGTCATGGTAATAAAGAAATATTTAAAAGAAGGTGCTTTAAAACCCAGAATAATTAATTTAAGAATACACTAAAGGCAATATTCAGAGCACAAAAAGTATTATTTTTTAAAAAGTATGAATTTTTGCAATAGACATCCTCTTGAAATAGTTTAACTTAAAAAGTATTCTCATACTAAAATAGCAGCTGTACGTTAGTATTTGACTTGAGCTAAGAACATTAAGCTATTACACATTAACAAACTATTTGTAATAACCTTTTGATTCAGCATTAAGTAATTTTCAATGATGCCTGCTTTCAAAAAATCATAATTAATCAATTCTAAAGACAACAGGCCTTACAGCTTCACTCCATCATGATAATCTTTTTTTTAAGTTGGTTTTTAGAGTGGGTGTGTCTCTTTTTAATATTAGCAGTACCTGTCTTCTCCTGAACATCTACATAGTTTTATAAGTGATTGATGATCTGGCCCTACCGGCAACGCACCTAAATAAAACAGATAAAAGAGGTACATTTTAAATAAAATATTATAAACAGAAATATTCACAAATTTGCCTTTTCTAGTAATTATTTAGAGTGCAAGTAAGGGAGCAGGGGGTTTGCAGAAGGTGCGGGGATTTATTTGAAAAAATGCACTTACCAAAATTTATGGTTTTATTATTAGAGAGAGAAATTTTTAGTTCTGCTGGCTGTTCATTAGTTGATCTACTTTTCACAAAATTCTTGGAACTCATACGAGCAGTCTTTCGGCTAACAGGAAGGGAAAAATATATTTTAAAATAAACTCATTAATTCATTCGATTGTGATAAACTTTAGCGAACACCCAAAACCTCAGCCTAAATTAATATGCACCCATTGATCCGGAAAATGAACACTGCGATGAAATTAACCCTTTTACCCTTTCCCCCTATTTGTTGGAGAATTCTTCATGACTGAAAATTACAATAAGCTAATACAGTAACATTGAATTTTCAGTTAACCAGTCCAGATAAACAGGACCGATCCTGGTCTTAGGACTGTTAAACTAGTCAATGGGATAACAGTTAACAAACTTTAGTTTTAATTGCCAATATACCACTAAATATCAAAACTACAATTTTATTAACACATTAATGATAAGTCAATTATTTATTTATGCAATTGGATAGAGTAAATCTTAAGTGGTAAGATGTTAATAAAGTCATAATGCACCATAACATTTTCGGAAAACTTCCGCCCCAGTCCTGTAAGAATTTCCCGAATTGGGATCAACTGGTTATGAAATTTGACAAAAATTTCTAAAAATGTACTTATAATATTATTCCATACAGAATGGGACTGCATAAAGCTTTTTGTTTGTGTAATTTTTTTTTTTTACACAAATAGTTTGTGTAATTTGTTTTTTTAATAATATTATTGTCATACTGACTTCATCTTTTAATATAAGAATGGTTATTTAACATATACAAAAGACCGTCTTAAACTATTTTTACCAGTAGTTAAGTACTATTAATTTTACAAAAAAGTAGAGCAAAATCACATTTTAAAAAAAAACCTTAAAAACTACAGCGAAACTTTGAGAACCGGGCGTAAGTAAACATGAGCAAAGGCAATCGCCAACATTTCCGGAAGTTGAATACATCTTCTATCTCGCACTGAAAAGTTTTTAAGTTCTGTGATTTCGTTTCTAAAGAGAGTGCTATTGAGGGGCGCTTTGGTAATAGAGGCTAGTTGCGCATGCATTAAGAGTTAAGAATGATGTGTGAAATATTTTTAAAAGATGTTTTTCTTATAAAGAGACTGGTAGAAGAAACATATTGTGGGCCACAGGGAATGCCTTAATCTGGAGAAAAACATTCACGCTCTTTCAAATATTAGATGTACATTCTATTTTTTAAAAATATTTTGCTATTGAGCCATTGATATACTCAAATGAAATGTCTTTCCTGTAAGTGGAATTTTAACACTGGGACCCCCCCCCCCCCCCACAAAAGCAACAACAAATAAAACAACTATAATTTAAAGCTGTGTATTATTTCAGTCAATCTAAGAATGTTCTTGACTCACTCTGTTTCCCTTTTGGGGGCTCGCTGTGCTAACGTGCTCCCTTCATCTGGCTTTTGTTCATTAAGTCTTAGCTCTACTTCACACTGAGAAGTTTCCTCACCACAGTGGGGGCAGTAGTACTTCCCTCCTCTATAAAACATGCACTGTTTATGAAAGTTATGGACTGATGATTTGCCTTCTTTTCTGCACTGTTGGAATTTACCCTGAAAGTACAATGTGAAATATTAAATATAATTAACAACTAATTTAAATTAAGAGAAAGAAAATTGAGTTTAAATGTCTCTTTACAGTTATAAACAAAACCTATAAGTTGTCTTTAAATGTTCATTTTTTTCTCTGAGAAGAATATGTATCTTTTACCATCATTAGTCCAATATAAGAAGGAAAAGTTAAGGGAGGACATAATAGGGAAGCCAAAATGGTATACTCGAATAAAAAGCATTGAAATAAAAGACAGCTCACTTGTGAGCAAAAATGACCACATCCTGGACAACACTGGTGTAATTTGAGACGCTTGCGATGAACTTCACATACTGCCATAAAAGGAATCTTTACCCCTGGTCTGACCAACTGTGAATTGGTTACTTTATTACAGCATCCCAAAACCTGAGGGGGGAAATAACTGCAGTGTTATAGCAAGATATCTTCTTAGTTAAATTTAAGTTAAGCCTTGTTTCTTAGTTAAACAAGCAGGATAAAATAAAGTTTTTGTTGCCCTGTCAAAGACAGTAATGATTGATAACCTTGAAAAAAATTCTTTCATTTTCATATTATGTTGTTTAACATGTAAAAAAATATTGCGTTTAGCAATAAGAGTACATTAAATCTTAAAACATTGAGTTCACCTTGTTATCAACAGTGTCCAGTGCCTGGCAGTAGGTGACACCAGCAAAGAGTTTGTTGAACGAAGCACCATTTATTTTACAACAACATAGTGGTATAACTTCACTGTCTTCAACTTGACCAGCTACAGGCTACAGATAAAAAACAAGATAAAATGTTTGTCACTGCTCTTTTTTTTATCCTTTTGAAATTCTTTTCCTGATATTATCCTGTGTCATTTATATCAGTGCTACACAAAGTGGTGGTCTGCAAACCGGCGCCAGTCAGCCATCTGCTGCTGGTCCACAGAAGTTATCAAGAAAGAACAGAAAAATGTCTTTATAATCCTCCATTTGTCACCAATAATACTAATCATATATAATGTCAATTTTTCGGCAATTAAAAACATAACATGAAACAAATAAACTAAATTACACCTCACTACCATGTTAATATTGGGAGAATAGTTCACCGGTCCCTGGTGCAATAGAAAAATTCCTGCTGGTCCGCCATACTAAAAAGTTTGAGAAGCACTAATATATATGAATTATTATAAAACCTAGTCAAATTTCTCTAGTTATTTTTAAAATTCTAAAAACTTACCCTGCTTAATGATGCTGCCACTACAACTTCTGAAGCAGCATCTGTATCTGGAGTTTTAGGAGGAGTCAAACAAGATACTCCATTAGGAACATTGGATGGATGAGACTTAATAACAGAGTAACTGGACTTAACCCCAGGTGCTGATGATTTTGGTTTGAGCATCTTAGGAGCCCCTGTGGATGAGGTCAGTGTTAAAGGCTGTGCGGCAATGGGCACAAGACTGGTCCCTGAAGATGTTACCATCTGAAACAAAACTGGCGCTTGGCTTTGTTGTGAAGCTGCTGTTGAAGTGACTCGTGTGAAGGTGTAAGGTTTTCCCACGAGCAGTGCCCGTAGAGAGTCTGAATTGCCATGAGCAGGGCTTGCCTCAGATGGCTTACTGGATTTGCCTGGTGAGGATGTTGGTGATATTAAAGGAGAAGATCCTGGAGTGCTTTTGATAGTTTTTGGTGAGGTGTTATTTTGCTGCTTCTGTGTAGTTACAATGAGACTGGCACCTGGGAAGGAGACGGAGGTACCTACACTAGGGACAGGGGCAAAAAAAGTCATCGTTTGTGTGGTGCCCTGGGGGAGCGACGTGATTGGCACAGCTGTCATGCCAGGTGGTAGGTTGCCAAGACTAATTGCTTTGGCTCCAACAGGAAGAGTAGAAATAAGTGGGAAGGTACCTAGCACACTTCCTGCTGGAGGGTGCAGGACTTTGCCAGACGATGCTGCCCCTGCTTGAACAAAAGCATGTCGTGGGAGTAAGGACCGCAGCCCTGGAGCAACAGAGTGCTGGGCAACAACCATAACCACTGGGGCTTGAGTAGTACCTGGACTTAACTTGGACTTGGTCTGTGTTGAGAAGGTCTGAATGGATGATGATGTTTTAGTTACAGAGTCTGCTGAATCCTTTTTTCGTTTTCCTGAAATAAAAAGATGTTCTCATGAAATGATTAAATGTGTAAACATTTATAATTAACCAAACAATTTCTTTACTACAGCAGATTGAAATATTTTTCATAATCCTGGCTAAGTGAATATTAACAACTTTAAAATTTTACTATTTAATAGGATATTCATTATTTGATATGTAAGTATATGATGGTTACTTGATTTTTATACACTGATGGGAATTTTTCATTACATTCTACATCATAACTTCTTTTTAAACTAAAAAGTGTTTACTTTACATTTAGTCTAAAAATAATTGCACCTCTAAACTGTAAATTATATTTTAAGATTACTTAATACAAGCGTTTTTTAAAAAAGATTTCTTATACAAGCATGCTAAGAAATAAATATTAATAATATATTATTCATAATATATTATAAGAAATTGGTTGAAATAAAAGCAATAATAATGCTAAACCTTTTTAATTTAAAGTTTGATAAAAGTAAAAACCAAGTGAAAAAAAATAACTTTGCAAATAAAAAAAATAAAAATTTAATTAATAAAAAGTCCAAAATGAGCTAAAGCAGTAAGAAAAAAGGGATGGTCCATCCGTGTATGTTAGTACAAACACTTAAATGGGAATTTCTGAGCGATTGGTTATACAAGTTTAGAAACTATATTTTATCAAACATCTTTCATATATCTGAAATCTATTAGTATTGGTTATTAAAGTATAAGAAATATTTCAAGCTGTAATGAAAAAATTTCTAGATAGTTCTTATGAATTGAAAAATTAAGTAAATAAAACAAAGAAAAAAAAAATTAATAAAGATTTTGTTTTCCAAAAATGCTTAATGACAACTAATTATGACAAAGATTTTTTAATTACAAATTTTGATTATTAAATTGCCACATTAATATTTATTCTTCGATCTGTTACACATACATTTCATGCTTCATAAAGTCTATAATCTCTGATTAAAAACAAACAAAACTATTTAGCTCTTTTCCAATCACCAAAGAAATAAATACAATAACATTTATAACAATTTAAAACACATGAAAAACACTAGTATGTGTGTATATATAATATATATACAAATAACATACATTTTATGTTGTAAAATCTTGATCTGATATGGATATTATTTTATCTTCAAATTCATAGCAGTAGATTTACATTTAAAACAAGTGACTTTATTGTTTTGTCAGAAGCTTATTAGCAACAGTAATTGAAGCTGATAAGTTGAAAGTTTATTTATTTTTTAAATAGCTAATTATTTTGAGTGGTGTAAAAGCAGCTATTGAGATTATTTATATCAAATTTTTTTAAAATCTTATTCATGAACATTTAAAAAATAATTTTAATCCAATAAAAATGTGTAACAATTTTCAATGGACATAGCTTAGCCAATGTCTTACTAAGCATTTGAGTCATGTGAGAGGATAGAAACATTGCAGCTGATCATATAACAACTGTTTAAATTAGTGTGCATCCCACTATTTAAAAGTCCAAAGTAAGTGACTATGTTATGTCCAGTACATTGCAACAGCTATATTTATTGGAATTAAATGTGTAGGATTGTGCATAATGATTACAGTATGGAAGCTGAAGATTTTAAAACAAAATAAATAAAAGAGAATAACAGTTATTTATGTGCAGATCCACATTAATAAACCTCTAGAGAAGCATGCCAAGATTTTTTAGTTAGCTGGCTTATTATTACCTTCTAACGAATTATGCTTTTCACCACTGTCCTCTGAATCAGATAGACAAATTACCTCCTCTATGACAAATAAAAAGCAATTGTTCCCAGTTATCAGAGATAAATACCTTTTTTTTTTTAAAATTGATAATATTTGAATAATTCCTTTTTTTAAAAAAATGAACTTAATTTAGAATATGAATCAATTTCAGTTAAATCACAGCTAAAATATGGATAGGTATTACAAAGAGAGCATCCTTTTGAGAAACAATTTAAACACAGTTACAACTCATACTGTCTACAGAAATTTCATGAAAATGCTTTGATTAACCAATGAACTAACACCTCAATCATCTGAGTGTTCTATAAAAATAATATATATATATAATCAAGCAACAACAAAGAAAATACAATAACTCCACAATATCATTATATCAGTTTAAAAAGCTAAAAAAAAATTTTTTTTTACAAACTTCTTACCTCTTCGCTTCCTTGGGGTACCTTTTCTCTTCACGCCTGAGTAAAAATAAATTAACTTTTTGTTTTGAAAATGGCAATGGTAAAACTCACACCTGATATAGTGAACACCTAATCAAAGCTGTTACTTAAAGGATATTAGCAGAACTAAAAGATTATAAGATGATTACAAAGTACCATGTCAAAGTAAAGAGATGATATTGCTTATAGAACAGAAATTAGAAAATATTATGGCGTAAAAGATCCAGATCAAATAAAATTTAAAATTCTATAATTTATCTTAACAAAAAAACAAAACAAAAACAAATTCATATGCAGTATAATGGAAATATTAAAAATTAATCACTGAGCCAATTTTAAGCAGAAAACAATAATAATAATAAATAATGACACAATAATCTTCTGTTTAGAAGGAGCGTCTGAAACCTATAAGATAAGATAATGAATAACTGGCCTTGTTAAAATGTTTTTAAATTGGAAGCAACAAGTGGTGATATAATAAATCTAATAGATAGTCCAACACATTTTGTTTTCTTTTTGCATTAAGCAAAATGGGAACACAATAATTTCTCATTAAAAATTTTGTTAACAATAAAATGCCTACCTTCTAAAATGGGCTTGTTAGGGGGAGGTGAAACCAACTGAAAAAATATATATAAAAAGAAGGAAAGTAATTTTTTAATTTAAAAATGAGGCTTTGCTGTACTTTATAGAGAAATTTATACTGAAATCAATAGGAACTAGCAGAAATCAAGCCATTTTAAATTTAAAATTTAAGCAATTCTTTTCTTATTATTAATCATAAATTTAAACATCTCAACAGTTTGACTGACGAATAAATTAAAATTAACCTTAAAAACATGTTAAACGTAAAATCTAATGAGAAAAACAAAACGTACAATAGTTGTTGTTGTTGTTGTAGGACTTGTTGTAACACTGACTGTGGTGGTTACTGACTTCTCATCTGACTCAGCCTTCTGTCTGCTTCTTTCATGAAGCATTTCAAGAACAGTTTTCATTTTATTGCTTTTCCCAATTGTTGCTTTAGAAGTTGACAATGAAGTTGATGACGATGACGGTGAGGTGGAAGATTTAGGCTTTTTAGCAAATCCCAAATAGGCATTTTTTGTTAATATGTCTAAAGCAGATTCTGGCTTATTTATTGACGGTGTTTTGTCATTAGTTTCCTGATCAACCTGTGTACCTTCCTTATTTATGTCTGTCTCGGGGAAATCCCCATCTGACATTGAGAAGCTATCAGCTGAAGAACCTATACTTTCTAATTCATCAGATTTGAATTTTTTTTGTTTTTTCTTGCAGCCAGGAAAATCATATGTGTTTTTCCTACGTTTCTTTTTTAAACCACCTAGAGTTTTTAAGGCACTTAATCCTGAACTGCCATCAGATAGTGAGGACTCTGTATTTACATTGTTTGCTTTCAGAACAGAAGAATCATTAACTTTACTTAACTTAAAGCCATCAGCCTCCCGTGATGGGTAATCTAAAGCCTTACCCACATCAGATATTGTCATTGTAATATTTTTAATTGGATGTAAATTTATTTTTAAAGGTGCTGACTCTGGTCTCCCTGATTTTCTTGCAGTGACCTTTGGTTTTTTAACATGAACACCCTCACCCAGTCCATTCATGGCTTTTGAGTCAGAAGAATGTAAAATTGTATAAATGTTTCCATCATGTGAACCTTTCTCTGGTTTTCCTAGTATCACAGAATTTGCAGACTTGGGAAATTCTGAACTAACATTAGAGTCAGTCATGCTTTGATTATGATTATTAGACAATGTTTTATCTAAGCCTTCTGAAATGTCCCCTTGAAGATTAGCAGAATCTTCAGGTTGAAAACTTTTAGTAATTGATTTATCCTCCAGAGATTTGTGTGATTCTGCTTTATCTTTTTCACTGATCTTGGATGTATCTGCTGGATCTATCAAATCATCAAGCTCTAGCTCAATATTTTCAAAAGATTCTTCATTTTCAGAATCTTCATCTTCTGTTATATCCTCAAACATCTGAGGTGGTATAGCATGTGATTTTTCTGACACAGAATCACTGGCTGTCAAATCAGATGAACTTTTTTCATCTTTTGTCTCTGTTACATCACTGTCAGATTTCAGATCATTTGGATTTTCATCAGCATTTGAAACATCAAGCTTTGTCCCATCTTCTTGAAACTTAGCTAGTATATTTGAGTTTTCTAAGTCATTTTCCACTATGGGGGTCTTCAATATAACCTCCTTATTTGAGATTATACATTTGTTTTCTTCTCCAACAAGCCCGATTGTTCGGTCAATAAATTCTTTACTGTTATTTTTTACATTGCCAAGAAAGGTCCCTGACAGGTTATGATCTGTATTTGACAATTTTGAATCTGGATTGCTTATGCTAACATCACTAAGTTTATTTGCATCATGATCAGCTTTATGTGTATCAGCACATGAAGATTTTGGTTTACCTTGAACATCTGCACTTAAATGGTCTGCCTGGTTTTCTGATTTATCTTTGGATATTGTTAAACTTAAATCTTCAGCAAATATATCTGTCCCATTTTCAGAATTTTCATTAGTAGAGTTCAATGCTGGTGAAATAGGACTAAGCTGAGGTGGTGAGTTCTCTTTTGACAAAACTTCCTTATCATTTGAAGGACCAGTTTCATCGGAATCTTCTAAAGTATTCTTTATGTCCCCATTGTATAATAATTTATTTTCTAATTTAGGCAGATCAAGAGTATCAGTTTTCTGCCCTTTATCATTCATCACCAAACCTTCTGGCTGGGACGACTCCATTCCTGAAATAAATATGGTACATGCTAAGATTAAATTTAAATAGTCCAGATATTTTTTTTTATAAACACTAACAGAAAATGATTTTATTTCTTGAATACTTGTAAAAAAATGTTAAATGAAATCTGAAATTTATTTTAATTTAAATTCAAAGAACTTTCCAACCAATTGTGACACAAAATTGTAATCAAGTTGAAATATGCATTAAAAATATGAATTTCATTTTAAAATGTCTTGATGGTATGTATAAAAGATTTGCTTTTTATTTTTTATGCACACAATAATTTTTTTTTAATTCTTGAAGGTGGGGGTAAAAAAAATAGAGTAAGAATTGTTTATTTATTTTTTAAAAATTAATTTTAATTTGATTTACAAACTAAACTTCAGATTATGAATCATGACAGAAGGAATAAATAAGATACTTTGCTAACACAAGATTGCATTACAAAAATTTTATTGCGATATTACAATCATCACAGGAGAATAAGAGTGTCTGAAAAGCCTATTTAGACATATTTTATTTATGCACATTCACACTGACCAAAATTTAATTTTTGAATTTTCGGTGGACTCTAATAGTAGAAATTTATTGTAAAAAGGGAATCTTTAGGCAATTCTTTTTTTAATTTTTTTTTTTAAAGATGAAATCTGTACCCACATGACACATAAATATGTGCATCAACTTTCATTTTAAGCTAGAAAATTAGGTTATACTCAGCATAAACATAGAGTTACTTAACCCTCAAAGACCCAGTGGGTCACCCATGACCCACCATTTTTGAAAATTAAAAAAAAATAATTGTAGCATTTTCTTTTGATTTTTATACCTCTAAAGCCCAATGTTCCTACTGTGGAACAAAAGGGAGTAACAATTTTATCTTAAAATAATTATTTCTAAGTGAATTCCCTTTAGCTAATGGCTACCCCCTTGACACACTGTAATCACTGACGACCACCTATATTTTGGGAATAAATTCTGTCTTATAAGGTAAGTTTCAAAATATTTTGATGTTTTGTATGTTTTTTAAAGATGTTAAACCTCAAATAAGAGTGCAAAAAAAATAAATAATTTTCACACTAATATTGCATAATTTTTTTTTATAAATTAGATGGGTCACCGGTGACCCATTGGGCGTTTGTGGTATGAATTTTTATAGTTGTTGCCCTTGGTTACCGTTTGTTGCTAAGCCTTTATTCGTTGCACTATAAATAGTCTTATGGTGTCTTACTCATATTTTTAGTTATATTATTATTTACTGTTATTGTTTTAAAAAGAATAAATTGTTTTTATGCATAATTCATTATTATTATGAATGATCTGTTGCAATACTAATATTCCTTATGTAAAAAATAATGTTACTACAATAGTAATAGCAATAACAACAAAAGGGGGTTTTAGGAATAAACTGTAACTGTAACTAAGCCTAAAAATGTGTTATACTTTATAATACAAACAAAATTATTTTTCTATTTTTCAGAAAGCCTTTTTCATCAAAAGTATACCATACAATACATGAGATAAATCTTATTTTCAAGCTATAAATCAAGATAAAAGTGATTAGGAGAATAACGACATTTCAACGCATGATAAATATGAAGACCACAACCCTAATAATAGTTGAGGCAATTGATGTGGTACAGAAGAATGTTATAGTATTATATAACATTGAACCACTCATCTCTACATCCTCTAAATCTAACAGAGGGAAGAATAGTAAGGATCTATGAGTAACAAGCCACTGACGCATTATTTCTGAATCATATAAATGCCTAAATGGACATGAAATGTGAGAGAAGATCTCTTGTATACCTTACTGACTGCCCAGTAAATGAAAAGAAACTCCAACCACAACTTTGCCAGAATTTGATATAGATGGTTACTCTCAATATCGGTTTCCTATAGCGAGTGATGATCTTCAGCGATGCAAATTGTGCAACCAAAAAATAAAAAACCTATTGTAAAAACGAAATTTTTAGCTTTGTTTCAATCAACAGAGAAACTATTTGAGGTTTATATACCTGAAATTGTGTATACTAATTTGAATAAAATATATTTTATTACAAAATGTTATATTTTTTTATTGTGAATTAATTGAGAGAAATCTATACCCTTAAAGCCCAGTGGGTCACCAGTTGAACAAATTTGGAAAGTAGGTCAAGGTCACATGAAAAAAAAAAATTGAACATGGATATCAATATCTATACCCAAAGTATGTATTGTAGTGAATCGCGAACTGGTACCCATTCCCAGGTCACCAAGGGGACAGATCTCACAGAGATTGTATTTCAACTTTTGGGAGGAAGACAAGGGGATAACCTGACGTGTCGCGTAGATGTATGGGATGCGGGAAATTCACAAGGGGGGAAAGTTGTCTCTTGATTGAACCAGGGTCTAAGTCGGGGTAGAAACAAATATTGTATTTCAGCGACCTGAATAACTTCGTGGGAAAGTTTGTAGATTAGCATAAACTAAGTAAATTGTATCCAATCAGAAACTCGCTGGTTCATTTATTACTTCGTGGGATACGCGTCTGTAGCCAGCCAGGAATGTGTGGGTTAAAGACCGGTTAAGCAGCGTGGAGAATATAAGGGCAGGGACTTAGATTCAGAGGTACACTAAGCCAGGGGAGCCGCGATGTGCTAGAGTGACTTAGACCAAGGGGAGCCAACGAGTCGAGGCGAGGAAGTCGAGGAAGAGTCTGATCATAGAGACGGGGCACGAAGACATAGCGACGGCCAGATGAGAAGTGTCATCTAAATAAAGACTGTCTGCTAAATGGCTTGTTGTTGTTATTACTTGAACGAGAGCAGTAGAAGAAAGGAAACGAGAACCCCGGTACAGATCCTCTACAAATGGTGGCCAGCGGTTGGATATTAGCCTTGCAGCGCCTCTGAAGAGAAAGAAGATTTCATTCCTGTTGATTGTGATGCAAAGATCAAGTCGTACCAAACCAATAATGGCGTTACAGAATTTGAATAACTTACCGACGTTTAGTGGAACATCAACCTGGCAGTCGTTCGATGTACAGTTTGAATCGTGTGCAAAACTTTGCAAATGGAACGATGATGACAAATTGATTTTTCTTGGTTTGGCTTTAAAAGATGCGGCGGCGGAATTTGCATACAGTGAACTAAGTGACGCTGATAGAGACAGCTACCAAAAATTGAGAAGCGCACTTGAAAATAGATACCGGGACCAGAGAACACCTGCCTATTTCCAAAACATTTTGGAAAAACGAATGTTATTGAAATCAGAGAGCACTGCTGAGTACGCCACTGACATAAAGAAATTAGTGGTCAAAGGTTACCCGACGGCTGACCAAACTACAAGGGACGCTATCGGGTTCAAGCAATTTCTCCGTGGCCTGCCTGACCAGTCAATGGTACCGCAAGTGGGCCTAATGGCCGTTCCCCCTACAGTTGACAGGGCGAGAGCTGTTTTAGATCAACTCATAAATCTGAGAGAGAACGTCTGTACCCCAGTGCAAC
>MUZC01000202.1:1123925-1139470 GCA_002072015.1 Radix auricularia | reverse complement strand
TGTAGCGTCAGTGACTACTGACCAGTTATCAAGAGAAGTAAGTGACCTGAGAGAGCTTCTAAGGTCATTTGTCACCTCACAGAGAGAGCCAACACCTCAGTGGACGCGAGAACAGAGGAGGGCGGAGCTCAGGTGTTACAATTGTGAAGGGGTCGGTCACATTGCCCGTAATTGTGCTACCGAGGAACGTGGAGGGACAACTCCTAGACCACTTCAGCTGAATCGTATTTCAGTGATGGAAAATAATGTTAATTCACGTGCAGTTTACGTCCCAATTAAAGTTTGTGGTGATAGAATGGAATTTCTGATGGATACAGGAGCTGCGGTAACTGTTATTTCGGGAAAACGATTTTTCGAGATCCCACGTAAGCAGCGCCCTCAAATTCACAGATTGGACCCAGTGAACTTACAGACCGCAAATGGAGCACCTCTCAAGCTTTATGGGGTGAGTCAGTTAAAATTAGAGATTGGTAACAATGTGTATCCTTGGACCGTGTACGTTGCTGAGATTGCCGAGGACGGATACATTGGTCTTGACTTTTTGTGCAAATATAACTTTGCTTTTTCAGTCAGCAAAGGCCTGACATTGGGTAACAACAAGGTTCAAATTGTGCATAAAGGAAAAATAATAAGTTGTGAACCGTATAAGATGAACTCCCATGCTAGTGTTTCTAATGGGGTGAAAAATATTCCGTTACCAGTATCTCCCCGCCTGGGAGTGAATGCAGTGAAAGTGAATAATAGGCAGCGTTCAAGTCAAATTCAGGGGACTAGGGTTACTCGCGACCAGAGTTGCCCTATTGTTCCATCGCCCTGCCCCTTGCAGGCATCCAGGTTAAGGAATGTGAATGATACGCTCGTCAAGAGGTGTGGTCAACTCAAGCGTCCTGCTAGAGTCGAGACAAAGGCGACAATTCGACAGGAGCGGGAGGAAGGTGTCGTCACGACAAGAGCAGCAACTCGCTCATTTAAGGTCGGTGACAAAATTCAATTGTCCGACTCCGTCAACCAAGCGTGTCGGGATAACAGAAAGAGAAATCGTAATCAGTTCGTTATCACCAGGAAATTCAATGATAACTTGTTCGAAATAAGACGAGAAGGGCAGACAATGAAAATCATTCATCTTGAGGGACATGTCAATATGAAACACGATGACACTTATCCGCCGAAGTTGAAATCGAAGATTATGAACTATTCGTGTGATAGACGACAGACGAGGAGAGTGTGCTAAAATCTAGATTATTCAAATGAATACTGAAATTACACTATCTGAAATATTGAGATAACTATGTTGGTTAGTCATTTAATGCTATCGCTTGAATTTTAGGAAAGGTGAATTTCTGAAATATGTTTTGCTGTCTTTTGCTATTATTTGATTCATGATGATTAAATGAATAATTTTATTTTGTTTGTGTAATTGTAATGATAGTATATGAATAAGGATACTGTTGAAATGACTTAATGTGCTTGGGTTGTCTGGTGCTATACCGGAAGTATAATTAGGAATTTACTATGTTTATTCACCTAAGGCTATTGCATGATTTTTTTTTACGATGCATTGACATTATTTTTGTTTATCGTTGTATTTCACTTTCATTGAAACTTCTTATCGTACATACATTTTGCACCTTAGTTTACAATTTCAATCTCCTGAATGTGGTGATGGTTATTTTTGTTTGATGTTGTCAAATTATTGTTGTGTTTAAAATCTCATCTGGCAGACTGACTGTTGACTGCCGACTGTATTGACTTTACTTAGGGTGACTTTATAGGTTACGCGGACGTCCAGGAAGGGAGACGCGTAGAAGTTCAAGTCAAGTATATTAAGTACACATGGGGAGATAACTACGATGAAGGAAACATCGCGTACATAAGAATCAGCTGTCGTTAATGAATGCTAATAGTCAATGTCACTAGAAGCCATTTACGAGTCAGTGATGAACTTAGTGTATGATGTTAAATAATGTCAGGAGACATTAAAATTTTTGTTGCAGGAGATAGTGTAGTGAATCGCGAACTGGTACCCATTCCCAGGTCACCAAGGGGACAGATCTCACAGAGATTGTATTTCAACTTTTGGGAGGAAGACAAGGGGATAACCTGACGTGTCGCGTAGATGTATGGGATGCGGGAAATTCACAAGGGGGGAAAGTTGTCTCTTGATTGAACCAGGGTCTAAGTCGGGGTAGAAACAAATATTGTATTTCAGCGACCTGAATAACTTCGTGGGAAAGTTTGTAGATTAGCATAAACTAAGTAAATTGTATCCAATCAGAAACTCGCTGGTTCATTTATTACTTCGTGGGATACGCGTCTGTAGCCAGCCAGGAATGTGTAGGTTAAAGACCGGTTAAGCAGCGTGGAGAATATAAGGGCAGGGACTTAGATTCAGAGGTACACTAAGCCAGGGGAGCCGCGATGTGCTAGAGTGACTTAGACCAAGGGGAGCCAACGAGTCGAGGCGAGGAAGTCGAGGAAGAGTCTGATCATAGAGACGGGGCACGAAGACATAGCGACGGCCAGATGAGAAGTGTCATCTAAATAAAGACTGTCTGCTAAATGGCTTGTTGTTGTTATTACTTGAACGAGAGCAGTAGAAGAAAGGAAACGAGAACCCCGGTACAATCCTCTACAGTATTCACACCAAGGGAAATAATTTTCTGAGCACTAGAACATGGTCTGGGTTTTTGAGGGTTAAAGGGGTAACCATTAAATAGCAGAAGTCAATGATGCTTGCAATATATTCAATTATCATCTCTATTGAAAGAGTGTTTTAGAATGATTTTAAAAGTAATTTATGCATAAAATATTGCAATAATTTTAATTATAGATTAATTTCTTGATTAATCGGTAAAACTTTTTTATCGATTAAAATAATTTTAATAGATAAAATAGCGATTAAAATTAAGGTTTATTCTTTAAATTCCTGTACCGATTATAAATAATGCATAATTAATAATATATTGCTTTTTTACGTACAAACTTCTCCTTTAAAAAAAAAAAGATTTTTAAAGTGTAAACTTTAAAATTAGCTATTTTATAAGGAAAGTGATAAAAAAAATTAAACATTGTTTTTACTTTATTAAAAATAGCAAAATTTAAATTCATTGACATTATATTGACCTATTTATATTTAAATCAAAACATGTCTATTGCCTGTTTTTGTTACTTCCCTTGAAATTTTTAGTTTAATGATGTCATAAATCTTATTTTTAGCTTCAATCAAAATTATCGATTAATTATTTGTTAATTTTTCCAAAGTTAATTATTAAACTTAAATTAATCGATAACAGCCCTAATTTTAATTTAAGGTGTCACAACCCCTTTTTTAGTCCCATAACCTCTTTTTTTCGAGGTCATAGGGGATTCTAATGTTTCCATTAGAACATTCCATAGACTGGCAGTGCCCATCCCTCTCCAGGTCAGCTGAGGACTTTTTTAGCGTTAGTTATTTTTAAGGTTGTTAAGACCGCTCGTTTTTGAGGACCGACTAACCGTTCAAAAAAAGACCGGTTAACCGCTCGTCCTTATATCCCTAATGTTTTGAGACCCATTTGAGAACTAACAAGAGAATGTTGTCACCTGGCATCGTCTGATGGCATCTAAGCCCGCTTCCCCCGCTTGCGTTCAGCTCTTTCCGCATTGCCCTCAATTCAAAGCATTTTTTTTAAATCCAAAAAATTAACTAAACAGTGATGGTTGATTGTCTTTTTTATATTTAATTTTGGAGACTCGTAGTTCACCGGTCTAAATAAGAGGACAGGTTCTATCGTTCGTTAAAGTTAACGAGGTTTTTTCATTAGTTTCAAAAACCAACGCCTCGCCCCGTCCGTTGTGACGTCATGTTTACCCCTCTTGCGTGTGATGCCGATCAACTCGCGTATTAAAATTAATAATATAATAAAATTATAAAGCTACGGAGTAAACGATGATAAAATGGAATTTATTTAAAAAACATATTATGGTTTTATTTGCCCTAGCCGCAATGTGGTCTACATCATTGTATGTAAGCGCTGCTCTTTGAAATACATAGGTGAAACAGTAGGTTACTCTCCAGCCATATCGCAGAGCATGTACATGCAATTACACGAGACAAACAGTGTCCTGTCTCCCAACACTTCAATGGACATGACCATATGGGCATCAATGGCCTGGCTGTCGCCGCCATGTTATTTTGCACACAAAAAAAACACACACCCAGGAGGGTCAGTCTGGAGAATAGACTAAACCAAGCGTATGGAACTCTTGCACCACATGGGATGAATGTTGTACTTGCGCTGACCACCTAATCATTTTGCCACACCCACTTTCTCCTTTTCTATATAAGCTCACACTACTCACATCCTACTATCGCTTTCATAGACTCTTTGGATTTCACGGCAGCCAAGTTATTATTTTTAAGGCTCTTTGCAGAAACATTCACTGTTTTGTTACATCCTGTCAGGCTAACTCATACCCTGTTTACATGTTTTCCATTTACTAATGTATAAGCCTGATTGCAGTATCACCCCCATTAAGGCAAGTTTAATTTGACTTCAGTTAACAAACTGGTTCTTTGAATATGTTGAGTCATAGCTCAAGTTAAGGATAGAATAGAAACTTTAAAAGTTTATTAATTATAGTTATAAATTCTGCCTTTGCCATATCCCTTTCTTTTAGACTTAGTTACTTGACTTGGTCTCATACTTAGTTTTAGTCTCATCATACTCACTCAGCCTTCTCTTTTTTTTTTCTTTTTCTTAAGACTTAAGAAGTTTAAACAAAAGGGCAAAGACAAAGATAAATATTCTTTTTTACTATGAATTTTAAGCAAATAACCACTGATTTTATTATTACTTTTTAAAATATATTTTATTTCAAATCAATGTGAATGTTTTTGTTGGTGGATAATTCCTTATTAACTTATTAATCACTTTTTTAGACTGATGTCGCCATAGATGCTGAGACATTGGAGTGAGTCAATGCTTACGCAGCAAGCATGATTGAGTTTCCTGTGCTCACACACGAAGTGTTATTATTTCAAATCAAATGTGGGGTGAACGAACAACTCTTTTAAACAAATAAGAAATTGTAATTAATTCTGGAATCTAACCCTACCGGAAATGAGCCATCAACCGGTGGCACTTGCCTCGAAATGGTTACGTTCCTTCTTGTTTCTTTTCGCCCATCGCTTTTGACGTCCTTGTTGGTATCTAATATATTATTCAAATATGCAAAGATTTGTACCTTTACATCATTCCGATCCCCAAAATCGCATTTATAAATATAATAAGTTTCCAAAACTTACCAAATTTCGAGCATTCAGAACGAAATCTCTTCTAATTCAGTACAAACACTCGCGTTTCAGATGGCTCAAAGACCATGGACGCGGCCATCAAAGAGGGACAATTTTTTTGCGCATGCGCGAACAACTAGTTTTTATTCCAGTTCCTTTGACATACACAATTTAGCGCAGCTGTTACGCTGCTTGCTGGAAAATTAAGAAATAGACACAAAATCAAGGGTCGTCATGTCATAGGCTACCGGAAATTTGGTCGAAAATTAACTCAACGGAAATCTGATAGTTTGAACTTTTGATTGAGTGGCATAGAGATCGTCAAAAATTGGTCGAACTTATGCATGTTGCATAATATCATACTATAATGTATTGTTATTGACTTGAATAGTATAGTGAATGGACAAAAAAAAATTAATAATAATAAAGCTTAAAAATCATTTGGTTTAAAAACCTGTAGTTTTGGTATATCGAAATCCAATAGTTTAGCAGGGCTTTTTATTAATGCAATCATGTCATATGTTTTACGCTCGCTGCTCCCAGTTTTTATTCTGAAGTTTGTAAAAGTTCCGCCATCCGCCACATGTACTCTCCACCACATCATTATCAAGTCTACGTCTAGTGGCAGATACTGATAAAGAGAGAGGAACGGTATAGAGGCAAGCATGCACCGAGACAACCATTACCCTGTGCAATACTCCTTTGCCTTCAATGCTATATATGTAGCATATACTAGAATAATGGGATACTTCTTTAATCACAAAGTTAAGTTTCATCACTGGAAAAACGCACCCCTTTCACCCTTGACCTTGCTTGCCCTGAATCAAATTGTTAGCGCCTCTAACAAAACATTCATTGAAATTCAAACCCAGCAAGGAGATTTTCAAAGACATGTGCAGTTGGAATCACTTAGGGTGGTCAAGTTTTTTTTTCCATCTACTACCCAGGGAAAAATTCCAGTTGGTCACATATGCTTTCCCTATGCATTAGCGAACAGGAGAGTGTCATTAAGGTCGGTCGGCCCCTGCAAGCACTACCTCACTACCAGGATTTCCACTAAGATTTTTAAGGGGGAATAAAGAGGGGAAGCCACTCGCTAATCAATGATTTGCACTGGCCATAAACGCCATAGAGTAGCCTACCAAGCTTTTTGTTAACCTTCCGCAGTTTTTTAAAACGTAATTTTATTTTGTTTAAATTCTCAAGTTACGATCTTTAAACTAAAAAAAAAATTAAAAATATACATGCAGAGGATTGGTCGAATGAAATAGCTGACATAACATTTGAGCTCAGTTAATTCAGTTAATTCATCGTGTGTCAAGAGTGAATTATTCACGCGCTTGTAGTTAAGACACATTACATGAATATTTATAAGATACAATTAAGGACTCAAGACACATACACGAGTTTTACTGTGTCTAGATCAGGGCTTGGGAAACCATGGCTCGCGAGCCAGATGTGTCTCTTTTGGTGGCTGCATCTAGCTCGCCAGACAAATGCTTGATAATTTTTTTTAAATGTTTCTTCAGTCTTCCTTGATCAACATATCTATTAACTGCATAAAAATATTAAAAAATAAAAACGTCTCCATCATGCCTGCATTTAGCTTAACTTCACTACAAGTTACAAGGCCACCAGCAAAACCGTGCAGGACAATAAGTCACAAAGATGGTTAGAAATAGATCTGCTCATCATTGATTAACAAAAAGCGTAACAATGTTATATAAAAAAATAAGATGCATAATAATTATTGTACTTTTAGTGGTGTTGAAATAAATGGCGTCAGGCTCCTAACGGGGGAGGTGTTTAAGAAATGTGACGTCATATCAAAACGCGCAACTTAGGAAAAAAAAAGTTCCAATTAAATATTTGACATCTTACAATATATTAAAAGACGTTTTAACTTGCTTAACGCGTGTTACGATATTAAAGTGCAGCTTTACACCAAATACCCACTTATATGACAAATAGAAAGTGGCTTCGTGAAGGGGGGCTGGAGGAGTGGGCCGCCCCGGGTGACACCAAAGTCAAAAATTTTATTGTTTTCGATTTTATAACAGAAAAAGACACATTTCATTTCAACTAGAAAGGAATTAAGAAGAACGATAAATGCGAAAACGTTACAAATTTTTAAAAATCAGTTAACTTGCAATACTAAAACAGTCCCAAGTTCCCAACACACAAACGACATTTTAAAAAATTAGGGGGAAAAAGAAGAAAAAAAGTCGCAGCTGAGAGATCTTTAAAATGGCTGGACCTGGACATGTTTTAAAAGTTATTAAGACATTTTCAATTTTAAATACACCGACCGCACGGACGAATCACAGCTCACTACTCCCTCCACCACAGTGGGGGTGGGGGAGGTATGATTTTTCTCTCCCAAAAAGTCATGAGATGGGATTTCTTTTTTATTACTTTTTTTTTTTAGAAGAAAATTATGAATTCAATGTCTTAGACTTAGTTTTTTGAAATTATTTATATTAATTCAAGGCGTGCAAGCATAGATACATGGGCGCACGCAAGGAGGGGGCATTTGCCCCTCCCCCCATACATTTTAGAAAAATGTCATAAATTGTTTTACAAAAAACTAAACTAAATTCACTGCAAGTTCATCAAATTGAAGACAATGTACACATATTAAACATAAAAAAGAATTATATCTGCACGCATAACTGATGACGTTACTGATTGGTGTAAATACATTTTCTTTTACATTTTCAGCAAAATTACGCAAAGGAACATTCATTTAGTAAAGGAACATTTCGACTTAGTTTTATTCGCTGATTACTTTCTTGCGCAAAAGCACTATAATTGACTTAATTGTTCCTATTGTGTTTCGTATAGCATTCACTTTTTTTTTTAATCGTTCACGACAAGATTTAGTTTATGTGAACTGCAATGTAGGCCCTATGAATGCTGCTTTTGTGTATTTTTGTTCGAATTGTTGCTTGGACTCCTCTTTCTTTACATGCAATTGTAGAACATCCACCGTATCCTTGATCAACAAGCTTTATCATATCTAATTCAATTTTTAATTCTAATGAATTTGTAATGATGATGTTGGTTAAACCTTCAGCTGTTCTATATCCCGGGAATTCTTCTATGACCATCATTTTCCCATTTTGTTCTTCGACAACTCTAACACCAAGTGACTTCTTCAAAAAGCCTGAATTTTCATTTGTCTCGTCGGCAAGTATAAAAATTGCAAGAGAGACCCACATTTTTCGATTGTAGTTTTTTTGCGTAGTTGCCGAGATTTACTTGGCCCTACAAGAACTAATTGATAAATGATTATCAAGAACTTCATCTCCAGATTCAACACGAAACTCTAACAGGTCATAAAAATTACTAGAATTTAATTCTTTTCCACGAAGTGCTAAAATCATGCATGCCGCAAAATAGGATTGTAGAAATGATGGGACCCAATTTGTTGCGATTTTCTTGAAATTGTCTTCTAAATGCTTAGTCCAACCGCTCATCTATAGAAACTGCTTTAGCTTTCAAAATTGCAACAAATTAATTAAATCTTCATGAAAGCCTTTGTGTCATCTGCTTTACATGTGGCTAGGTAGATCTTTGTTAAAATATTTATATTTTGTGCATGGTTTAATCACAAATGCCAACTGAACTTTTCGAATTACTTTTTGCGAAAACAGCATGCAATATTTTTCAAAAGGAACCTTTTAAAATTTGCGAGTATAAAAGCCACGGTGAATAGTTTGATAACAATGCATATCTAAAAACTACAAAATCTGTTTCCTTCACTGCTCTAAACTCATACATTTTAGCAGGACTCAAAAAATCACGAATCAGCTGAAATTTTAACTCATTTGAAAGGTCGTGTGTCCTGACCTACCTTCCAATATCCAATTTAGGAAAAGAATAAATGTCAACGACAATCAAATAAGAAAAACAGTTGCCTCAGTTGTTTCTGGCTGTTGAACTTGTACTGTCGTCCTCAATGTCAATGATAAGTCAGATGCTGCAGACGCCCCAACATCTAATAACGGCAATTCGAAATCCCACGATTACACTACTTTTTAATTTTTATTTACTTTTAGCCTGTAAAAAAAATTCTTGCATCCATCTTTGATAATCACGCCTGTTCTAAATGTATATTATTTCACAGCAAAATTTAATTTCTCGTGAGATCTTACCTTTTTAATTTATTTAATGCATTAATATATGTTGTATTCTAGCTTATTACAGCACTAATTTGTGAGTCTTATTAATTTCTAAGTCTTTGTGGCTCTTATATTATACTTAACTTCAATTTAATCGAAAATTAAACCGTTATAGCATTGTAGTTAAATTTTTTAAAAACGTGATTTTTTTGGCCCCGCCTCCCCCCGGGAAAATTCCTAGCGACGCCCATGCATAGATATGCATATTTATATACAGGTAGTCCTACGGTTACTACGGTCTCATCCCGACATACGCTGTTTCGTGGTTACGAACGCGCCCCCTTAAAGATTAATATTACGCATTATTCCGTATTTTTAATGTGTGTTTTTTTTTAATTTAAACTCATGTTTTTGTGAGGTAACGGATTATTTTTTCTATCTGAAATCAAAAAGTCATAACAATATTTATTATTATTATTATTTCAACCTACAAATTTCGCTTGCGAATTTTTCTCATTGCGAGGTTATAAATCAAGTCTGTAATAGCTCTAAGTAAGCTTACAATAGTTCCTTTTCAATGCTCATTAGAGAGAACGTATCAGTCTTGGTTGTCCTATGCAAATTTGAACTTATTTTTATATTCTTTTCAACTTTATAAATGATCGCTCTCTGCTGCAGTTTGATGTCATCATTGAGAGATCGATGCGAGAATGCGATGTTGATGTTATATTTGTAAAGAACTGAGTAAAAATTTAGCTCATTCAAAAACAGCAACATTTTTAGTTCTGTGCACGTGTTTTGAGTTTCGCATTGTGCTACTTCATTTTCCTTTACCTGAGCCTGGGGCTGGACAATAATTTTTTTAAGAGTTCTGAAAATTGAACTAATTCTGAAGGTAAGCAGTCTTCGAAATCACTTGAATATTCTTCCATTAACTTGACTGCTGGCCATCTGATGCAGTGGCGTAGCTAGGGGGCAGGGGGGCAAATGCCCCGGGTGGCATTTTGCCAGGGACGGCAAATTCCTGGTCGTTAATAAGTTTCTAATAAAATTTTTATAAGAAAGTCTGAATTTTTATTGAAATAAAAGAAAAACAGTATAAGAAAATAACAGAAATAAAGGAACTATTCTAAGGCATGTGAAATGTTCAACCGTCAAAACTTCAAACTCTTTATTGGATATAATTGTTTCTGATACTCATGCTACTGTACTGAAAAGTACTTAAGCAGTATGATAATGTAACATTGAAGTAGTGGTAGCTTAAATGATTCTTAAAATTTTACAGCCGCTCCTGTTGTAAAAGCAGAACTTACTATGCATGAAACATGAGCCAATCGAAAGCTCCGAGCAGCACATTGTGTGTAAAGGGGAGGGGCGGCGGGCGGCTAATTCCTCGTTAATTAGCTTCAAATTTGAAAAGCGTTAGAACAAAATTTAATAAAAAATAAAATAAAAGCAGAAATAAAAGATTCAAAGAAATAAATAAATTATATTATATACGTGAACTTTTCTAATGCCAGAACTTAAAACTCCCTTCTGAATCTAAAATCTTCTGAAACTAATGTTACTTAAGTGAAAAACAAAGGGGCTCAAGTAGTGTACGAATTTGACAATATGGTTTTGGTAAATATAAGTGTTTCAAAGTTGATTTTAACGTAATTAAACTACTGAAAAAAATCGTTGGCGTACTCACATGGTTTATTATACCAAAGCATTATCATTTTTATTTTAATGTCTTTTGATTTGGAACATCAACAAAAATAGTAAACAAAATTGTTTGTTTAATGAAATTAAAACTTTGCACGCATCATGTCCAAACTTAGTCACCCATGAACAAATGCTCAAAATTTCCAAAGTTTTTTTTTTTTTGAAATTGGAAAGGATAAAAAATATAATAAAATAATTGACAAAGAACAACAATAAGTTGTAAAAGAAAACAAATCAAACTGGCAGGACGTTGTTAGAAATGCTGACATTAAATCCTAGCAATTTTTTTTCTATCACATAAAGGACAATACTGTTGAAAATAAAGGCAATATTCCGGAGCCAATGCATTTGCTTGCCAAGTACGATCAAGCACTCCCAGAACATCGTGTGAAAAAAAAAAGTTTAAAAAAAAGTGTCATCTAAAATCTAAACTGAGCTCAAAGCAATTTAAAGAACTATAGATCGCGAAAATCATATTCTTTCAAGAAAAAGATACCCAATATTTTCAATGTATTCCATAGCTCTTCATGTATTTCACATAATCACCAAACAAATCAAGTTGTGGGATATGTAACGATAGAAAATTAAAAAAAAAAAGTAGACATTGTGGAATCTTTTAAATATTTCATTAAAGTAAAAGTGAATCTGCTAAAGACATATCTGAAATGATTTTTAATAAATGACGATCTTACAAGAATGTACTGCAGAGGATCTTCATGTGTTAATACTTCTTCTTCATGGCTGGAAAGTATACATGTGTTTAAGAAAGACGCAATAGCAACAAATCTCACTGTCAAATCTTGCTCAAACAGTTCATTATATCTAATTTGATCACATAATACTCCAACTGAAACGAATTTTCTTTTTTAGTACTCTATAACGTTTTTACGTATTCTTATTCATGCCCATACATCCTTTGGAATATCTAATTACTTCACAAGCAAGGCTTCAGGAAAGAAAATAGTGAATATACCATAGAGCCATTTTGATATTATTTTGAAATCTATAGAAAAACTGTCAGAGGCAGAAAAAAGCTCCTCACGCCAACAGGCGCGGGAACTTTATTAGATCTGCAATAAAATCTTTTTATTTTTGAAGCTATGTCAAGAATCCCCGAAATTATTTATAAATGTATAGTGCTAGAAAAAATGCTAAGCAGAAAATGCTCACAGAGAAATTGATGAAATACTTAAATGTTGCCATGACATTTGATAACATTTATTTTGGAGACCTCATCAAATTAATTGAATTTTCAAGTCAAAGTAGCAGAGAGCACATTTTTGGTGATCCAAAATATGTATCCTTGTTATTTAGAAAAAACAATTGAGAAGAAATTTCTATTATTAATAAGATGAGATCACTGTAGAATTTAGAAAACTTTTATAATTTTTGTACCAGGCCATCTGCTAGATTTGAAATGTTGCCTTTAAATTAGAGCATTCGAATGGCATTGTTAAGCAAAGACTATTTAATTTAACCCAATGGGTTAAAAAAAAAAAAAAAGAATGAATGAATTCAAGACCAGTTGAGTTAATGAAAGTTTAAGATATTAAGGCTTAAAGTTAACTTGCCTAAAATAATATAATTAATTTGAACATTGCTTACAATAGTCTTAAGTAATGAAAGGTTTAAAATAGCTTTCCTAAAATTAAGTTAAATAAAAAATTAATTACGATCAATATTGATCACGCTAAAATTGCTATTTCAATTTTGGCTATTGAGCATGGCAAGGCTGAAAACATTGAACACGAACATAAACATTTATAGTGTTATTATTACTTTCTAACAAAAACTATCTTTACTTTACAGCGTTAACATATTTTTTCGGGGGCGGGGGCGGCAAATTTTGGTTCTGCCCCGGGCGGCACATACTCACGCTACGCCGCTGATCGGATGGCGTCATTGCTGAGCTCAGTCAGGTTTTTAAGAAGGTCAAATTTCTCATGGATGTCTTTATATGCGCCTAAACGATGTTGTAGTGTTCAAGAAAGTTTGTCAATGATTACCAGAAATACCGTTTTGGTGATGTCCCTTTATCAACGTGACAGTTTCTCTTTTTGATAGTATTGAAGATTGTTTATTCTCTTTTTTTCCAATGACTTGTCCTTTCTTTTGTCTTTATAGGAATCAAATAAAGAATGCTGTCTTTTAATACTTTTAACATACTAAATGAGAGACTTCAAATGCATGGCTGAATTCAAAGATATTCTCGGTTCTTGAAGAGATACAATCATTTTCTGAAATCTTTCTATTATTGTTTTCCAAAATTCAAGTAAAATAGCTACTTCAGAGGCGTCACTAGGGTTGGTGTCACCCGGGGCGGTAGCTCGTGGTGTCACCCCCTCATGATTTAATCCATAGAAGTCCTCCGTGTTTTCCAGTGCCAAATAACGGGAATAAATAGAATTTTATGGTCTGGTGTCACCCCCCTGATGGTGTCACCCGGGGCGGCCCGCCCCCTCCGCACCCCCCTAGCGACGCCGCTGAGCTACTTCAAGTTGTTCAAGTTCCTTCCGAAATCCTCCTGCTTCAAGTCAACAGTGACGTGGCTGATTTTCGTTAGTTGCTAATTCTTTCAGTGCTGCAATATTCTCATGGTATGATTTATTAATAGACATTACAGCATCATGTCGGGCTGACCATCTTGTGTCAGAGAAGGCTTTGTTAAAGGGCATAAATTTCATGTGTTTTTGAAGTATTTGGTCAACGATGAGTAGTCGCAACAAGTCAGGTATAAAGATTTTGCAGAAGACAAAACAAATCTAACCGCTGAAGGACAACCTGCTGCACTTTTCCCAACCAAATTAAGGAACGAGCTGTGAACGGCACCACTGCATTTCTCACTAACGATAGTTGGGACTCAGTTATACTTTCTACACATATTTTCAGCATTACCGTATGACTGTCCAAGGAATGTGCAGGGATTCATACAAATATTTGCCCATATTTATTATAGGGTATTCCATTCCGGCATCCTTCCGTCTCGCGAGACGATGGTGCATCACCGTTGGGTTGGGTTGCATTTTCTCTAGTGGCTGTGCAGTCCTATCCTTGAGTGACAGTCTTTGCCACAGTTTTTACACACGAGTTCTGTGCTTCCAAATTTGTTGGCCTTTCTCCTAGCTCTTCTGTCTGCAGCCTCCTCCATTCTTCGCTCATCGGCTACTATGACGCCCTCTTTGACAACTGTGCGCCACGTAGATCGGTCTTCTGCCTTACACTCCCAGTCACTTGTATGTATTTTGGCTGCTTTCATGTCCCTTTGACAGACATACTTAAATCGCAAGCGTGGGCGACCTGTTTTCCTCTTTCCTGAAGCAAGTTCACCATATAGGAGGTCCTTCGGGATGCGGCCGGGGCTCATTCTTTTGACATGTCCTAGCCACCTCAGGCGTCTTTCACTAAGAATTGAGAACATGCTTTGGGTATTGGCACGCGTTAGGACCTCACTATTAGGCACTTTTTCTTGCCATTTAATACCAAGGATGCGGCGAAGGCATCTCAAATGGAAGCTGTTAATCTTACGCTCTTGTGATGTATAGGTGGTCCATGTCTCGCTCCCATATAGTAGTGTACTGATGACACAGGCTCGATAGACGCACAGTTTGGTTTTCTCCGTTAGCTTGGTGTTTTGCCAGACCCGCTTATTTAGTTTAGCCATTGTTGCGGCTGCCTTGCCAATTCTGCTGTTTATTTCTTCTTCAATGGACAGAGTATTGGAGACCTTGGATCCCAAGTAGGTGAAGCTGTCCACAACCTCCAAGTTTTCATTATCGATATTTATGGTAGGAGGAGGTCGAGTGTCTTGGGCCATGATGTTTGTCTTTTTCAAGCTGATTTGCAGACCAAATTCTTTGCAGGCATTGGAGAAGCTTGACACGAGTTGTTGCAATCCAGATTCTGTATGTGCTGTTAGTGCCGCATCATCCGCAAATAGTAGCTCTCGAATTAGGACATCCGTCGTTTTGGTCTTGGCTCGGAGGCGGGCAGTGTTGAAAAGTCCTCCATCAGCTCTGGTATGTAACCAGATTCCCTCACTGCTATCCTTGAATGCGTATCGAAGAAGTACAGAGAAGAATATTGCGAAGAGTGTTGGTGCGAGTACACAACCTTGTTTAACTCCGCTGCTGACAGGGAAGGCCTCTGACTTAGCTCCATCGAACTGCACTGTGCCAAGCATATTTTCATGGAACTGTCTGATGATGGCAAGTAGGTGAGGGGGACAGCCAATTTTTGCCAGTATTTGGAATAGCCCGTTGCGACTGACTAAGTCGAAGGCTTTTGTAAGGTCCACAAATGCAATGTATAGTGGCATCTGCTGCTCTCTGCATTTTTCCTGGAGCTGTCGTATGGAGAACACCATGTCTATGGTAGACCGACCGGACCGGAAACCACACTGAGATTCTGGATAGACGCGGGATGCTAGGCTTTGTAAACGT
>MUZC01000202.1:1094816-1113716 GCA_002072015.1 Radix auricularia | reverse complement strand
CCCCCCCCCCCGCTAGGAGCTACCGAACATGCAGTTTCGCTTTAGAAACCCTTAGGCTAAGTGAGTAGGTCATGTTGCCCGGCTGCATCCAGTGTCGGTTTGTATTCATTTTTCATTATTTGTTGCATTTTCCTATAGCCTATTTACTGCTCTTAATTTGTTTGGGATCATGACTTCTATTTTTTCGTGTTGGTTTGGCCGTTCGCGTAGATTGGCGTAGATCTACAACTAGAGGTTTCGTTTTACAATTGCTTAAATATTTTATATTATTTTATAAATAGACAGGATATTAAACTGAATTATGAAATTATTACAACTGATAATTGATGAAATGCGAAAGGTAGACCTATAGGCCTACAATTATACATGTACTATGCATTATTTTCACAAAAATTGATTCCATTCAATTTTTGTAACTCTCCAGTGTTTCTTGGTGAACTTCCGGGTTACGCTGCTAAAAACAAGCCAATCTCAAGTTTCATTGAGAAATTATTCTGACTCATTCTTACATTTGCTGTAGATCTACTGAACTGTAATTTTACATATTTTTATTAACTGGATGGAAAATTCTCATTTGTAGATTTTAAAAGTTAACTTCCAGCTTCCTACTTTATATGTGATTAAATAATAACGTAGGTTGTGATTGTAAAAATTATCTGTACTCGGTACTGAGGTACTGTTTACTGTACTTACTGTACTTTGTCAGTGATTGTCAGACTTTGAATTCTTTTAAGTTTGAAATTAGCTTAAAAATTGTCAAAATTGCTCAGTTATATTATATAATATATTATCATTGTAATATTTATGTTATTGTTAACAGTTAAGGTTTAATTGGCTAAAACCTATATCTCCGACCGGAGCGTCGCATCTCTTCCCGTTGCTATGAAGGATAGTTGTTATTTTAATTTTAGGGTTTGTGTTAGGTATAGCTTTAGAATTTTCGGAAAATTCACGGGGCTCGCACTATTTTTCCGGGCCGGTGACGTGCCATAGCAACAAGATGGCCGCCGATAAGGTCGGCCCGGTCGGAGATATAGGTTTTTACCGTTTAATTTTATGAATAGTGAAATTAATTTTGGTTATGTTTTCAATGATATTCAACAAAGACTAAAGATAAAAATAAAAGTAAGATTAATTATATTTATATAAACTGATTTGATAGAAATTATTAACAAATTACAATTAATTACTCAATTACAATTACATGGGGTAAACATGTAGAATCTCGACCGTGATGTCACGGTCATTACCGGCGGCCATCTTTGTTGTTATGGCATGTCCTTAAAAAAGCTCCAATTAAAATTCTATAGCTATACCTACCCCAAACCCTAAAAACTTCAATTGTCCGAAAATTCTAAAGCTATACCTAACCCAAACCCTAAAACCTTCCATTTGTGAAAATCCTTTTAAAATTTATAGAACTCTGTTTCCAGCAACCAGTAGCGTCGTGACGTCACTGTCGAGATTCTTCACTTCAGCCTTACATTACATGGATGTGAAATACAATTACATTACATGTAAATGTAGCATAAGGTGATTGATCTATTTTATAAATTATTAATATTATTTAATCTATTCTAATAATTAGAAGTTTTAATATATTAATATTATTAATAATTAGACTAATTATTAATAATATTAATATATTAAGACTTGTAATTGTAATGCCTATGACTATGAATTAGATTTAAACTAAAATTCAAGAAAAAAACAACAGGAAAGCCAACACTTTTCTTTATGATCATTTAAAATTCTAATTCTGATATGTATGACTTGACATTAACCACATAGATAGGCGTAGGACGCAATAATCGGCAATCCTCCCATTCCCAGTCCCATATTGTTTTACACTATTTAGTGGAAGTGTTGTACATTTTATTTATTTTATTTAAGTATTTATTTATTGATAGAACACAGCACATGTTATTTATTGTCTGATAACCAGTGACCAGTCATCAAATACTAAATACTCTAACTCTAATTATACAACATTTGAAAATAGCTGCCGAAAAATGTTCTGTTGGTGACTGGTCGCTAAAGGTAAAACAACTGGCTCAACTGGAGTAATTTTTATCTGAGCAATTCGTCTACTTGCCATACTTTAAAAAAAAAAAGAAAATACATGAAATATGTACTGATTAACAAATTGTTGTTTATAATGACTTAAGTTTTCCTAACCAAGACGTTCCCCAAGTAACTGAGCATTTTTATGTGATAAAACACACAAAATAATTTGGGGACCGGAATTCAGACTGGCAAGGGGCCGTGCACAGTGGCGAGCTTTGACAGAGGCCCTATGTTCCATAAGGAACCCAAAGGACAAATGATGATGATGTCATACTCCCAACCAATTTTTTCTCTATCTTTAGTTCATCGCGCTCTATAATAAAATGGAAAGCATTTTTCCTAAATAATATTTTACAAGACAAAAATATATAAAAGAGTAATGTAATCTTCAATACATTTTCTTTTCTTAGATTTTACCATGATTTCTAGTATAAAAACTTGTCTTTAGGAGCTATAATGCTATAATTATAATTAATAAGGGTAAAATGAAACTTTAGTAAAGTGAAGAAAAATTTACATCAGTATTTTAAACTAAATTTTTGCAGCATATTTGCCAAGTTTAGCTGAGACCCGTGGAATTATTTTTGATAGGCATGAGAAAATTTTCTTATACCAAAATATTGTTCATTTACAAAAAGAAATAAAATTATTTTAACCATCTTTGTTGTAACATGGAGTTAATTGAACTATTTGCATTATCTGAGGCTCCACTGTAACTTTTAATTATTTTTGTGGTAGACTTGCTAAATATTCACAGGGCATTTGATTTTTCAGGACTTTTAGGTTTAGGTCAATGGAATTTTTAACACTTCAAAAGTTTCACACTTTTTATTTTAATACTAATTAATACATCTTATGAATTAAAAGTTTTTTTTTCTGGTGTCAAGAGGCTGAAAACTTATTTATAATTATAAAGATTGACTTAAATTCCTTACCATACACTCATACTGTCAGAAAACCATTGCCATTAAATTCAAAAAACATTCTTGGTGCTACAGCCTGTATAAGACCCAGACTTGCTCATCATATTCATCCAATCAGAAAAAAAAATATGCTTAAAAACTTGAAAAGAAATTATTTAAGGGTACATGTCTAAAATGTGTCAGGATTATATTGGAATTTTTTTTTTTTGTTGAGTGTAGGGGGGGGATGTTATGTGTTGTCAGTGATTTGCATTATTAGGTTTGATTCTGAAAATTGCAATGACAAGAGTAGAAAGGGAATTCCCCATTCAAATATAAGCTATTATATTTAGAAAAGAGTTAACCAGTCAGCCTTTAGCAGACAATGAATTAGTTGGATGGATTTGACTAATCCAGTTTTAGCCCACAAGTGCTGTAGGGGATTATTGGAAGCAAGATATTTATTGGTATAGTTGTAATAATGGCAGTGATTTCTGAAGAAAAAATGAAGTAAGAGGTAGATTTGTGGCAAATTTTTATTATTGAAATGGAATGTAAAACACCTTAAAACTGCACATTTATTTACTTTGATACTGATATTGAGCATGTTCCTAGTTAAATGTCTGTGGAACATTTTTACCTAAGGTTTTGATTGCAGCTCTTAATGTCTGGGATACAAGGCAAAAATTTTGCTTTCCCACAATATGGGTGGCTCAATCTAGTATTACAATTTTTCATTCTCACTAAATTTTAAAATAAGTTATTTTTTATTATTTTTTTTAAAAACCAACTATATGACAAAAATTATAGTTAAATGCACTTGAAAGGAATGCCATGCATTTGTAGAAATCTTTATGTTAAATTAATTTCATAAAAAATATTAATTTTCCTATTTATTTTGCACAACATAAATAATACATAAAACAAAATCAAAATTTTTATAGATATTTAAGTTTGTAAACTATATCAATGATCAATAATTTAATCTGTTCCCAATGCAGAGTATGAAAGACTTGCTGTAATCAAGACTGCTAACACCCCCATCTTGAACTTTCAATGTTAAGCAGCTCAACTTAGCTGGCTTCTCAAAATGCCTTCTGGCAACCTGACAGTGAATGAGGCTGAGGTAGTGAAACTCATTGCCGAGTTTCTTCAGAACAGAACTCTTAATATTTCTATGCTCTCTGTTGAGAGGGAGACTGGAATCATCAATGGATTATTTTCAGATGATATGTTGTTCTTAAGGCAGCTTATTCTGGATGGCCAATGGGATGATGTGATTGATTTTATACAGCCATTAATTTCTATTGAAAGTTTTGACAGGTAAATATTATTTTCCATCTCTCTGTCTTTCAATGGCTTCACATTTTATTTTCCCAACAAACAGTTCAAAAATTATGCATACATCTGTATTTAATTATCCTCAAAAAAGGCATTTAATGCCCATTAACAAAAACTAATAATTAAATATTTTTACTTTGTCATAGTTTAAAGAGAGCATTTTTAAAAGTCTTCCATCAAAATTAATTTGAAATAATTTTTGTATGATCAAACACTTTTTGATTTGCATTACTAAAAAAATAAATAATAAATAAAAATCAAGCTAATTTAAAAAAAATTATCTAAATTATCAATTATCTAAAGTTATTGATATATTTTGGTCTGGCTTAAACATACGTTACTGTCATTGATGACATGGATAAAATATTTTAAAATGTTCACCTGCTATTTCATTTGAAAAATAAGTAAATTTTACATTAAACTAATTTCTTTTCTCCAGTAAACGATTTCAATATGTAATTTTGAAACACAAATACCTGGAACTTTTATGCATTAAGTCAGAGCCCAATGTTATGCAAAACTATGAGACCACAGTTGATGAAGTCGTCAAGTGTCTGAACACATTGGAGAGCCTTTGTGCCAGTAAAGAAGAGTATAGGTTGGTAAAATACACACTCACTGTTTATTGAACACTATCCTTTGTGCTAGTAAAGAAGAGTATAGGTTGGTATAATACACACTCACTGTTTATTGAACACTATCCTTTGTGCTAGTAAAGAAGAGTATAGGTTGGTAAAATACTCCCTCACTGTTTATTGAACACTATTCTGCAGCATTTATAGTTTGTTAGTCCATCATTTGTCTAGCTTTTTGAAAAGGAATGCACAAAGTCTTAAACATTTGAAAATAATAGCTTATCTTAAAAGTTAAATAAATACATCAGATTGTAGAAAAGTGTTTGGGTTTAAGGTGATTTGTACCAAATTTATGACAACAATTTTATGTTTCTTCTTTCTCCTTTTGTTTTTTTCCCCAGCAATCTGTGTTTTTTGCTCTCCCTTCCCAAGTTGTCTGACCACAGTGAGTACCAGAACTGGAATCCTAGCAACGCAAGAGTGGAATGCTTTAGACAAGTAAGTGTCAGCTATAAATAGAAGGGACCCATATACATTTTAATACAGTAATCACTATTTTACTGTTGGAGATAGGCTCCGGGCCCGGGCCGTAATTACTGAATTTCTGGCAAGCACACCGTTAACCAAAATGAAATGGACAGAAAAGTTTACAGTTACTAAATTTACTGTATGGTGAAGTACGCGTTATGATGGCAATCATCAATATCACCCCTGGTCGCCCCAACAAAGGTTCTCCAGGCATCCCGGTCTTAATCCTGTCTCTCCAGCTGTGCCCACTCTTTTTGGAGTCTGCCTCCCAGTTCCCGTCTCCAAGTCATTCTTAGTCGACCTCTTGTCCTCTTCTCTTGTTGTGTGCACCACCAGAGATCCTCGTTGGTGATGACGTTGGGCCAGCGGATTCGGAGAATCATTGAGAGGCATGATGAATATGCTGCGCAGTAAAAAATAAGTACTTTGAAGGTGATAATGACTTCTACTGAAAATTTATTTTAAAAAACTTGCACAAAAGTCTCTCACAGTACAGTGTAAAGTTAAACCGCCAGACAAGAAAGTTAGAAGCAGAAATGGCTGCAACAGAGAGAGACAAAGTACCAATCACATGCCCCGATTAGAAACCAGGAAGCCATGATCTGTTATCTCCCTTCCATGTACTAACACACCCCCGCGTTAAAACAAACTTAGACACTGAACTTGTTTTCTTGTTCTTAGACTAAGAAATACTACCATCACTTACTCTGTAAGTCATACATTTTTTAAATAAAAGTGTACAGCAAAGTAGCGAGTTATTGCTTTACCCAATTTAAAGTGTTTAAAATAAATAAAAGGGAGGGTAATTTTTCAAAATGGAATGCTTAAATATTTTTTAACACCACATTTGAACTGATGTTTTGTTGCTTTCAGGTAGAACCCCTGTTGAGACCCTACCTGCCTATTGAGAAAAAAGATGAGCAAAAGAACCAAATGAGCTGCAATGATCGTCTGATGCAGTTGGTCCTGAAAGGGATGCTCTATGAATCCTGTGTGGATTACTGCCAGCAACAGGTAATGTCCTATCAGTATCATTCCATAATTAATTATCACTGTGGATTACTGCCAGCAACAGGTAATGTCCTATCAGTATTATTCCATAATTAATTATCACTGTGGATTACTGCCAGCAACAGGTAATGTCCTATCAGTATCATTCCATAATTAATTATCACTGTGGATTACTGCCAGCAACAGGTAATGTCCTATCAGTATCATTCCATAATAATTATCACTGTGGATTTAACATTGCACAGTAAGCACTATGTACCTACATCATATTGTAATTTTACTTAGAAAAGTAACCCTCATTGGAGTGCTATATAGAAATGAGTCAATGTGAATATAATAACCTATTGGGAAACTTAATATGCTTAAAGGTTGAGGAGATTCCAAAAATATTGTATTGGTTTTATTTTTTTTTTCTTAACAATCTTAAACAGTAAATTTCTTGCTGAATTACTTGTAACCTTTACAAAACCATTTCCAAGCTTGTAACAAACCATATTTCTATAAATATTCTGAGATGAACTGTTACCAATATACCTGTGTTTGTTTTCTTTTTTTCCAAATATTTCACTACAGGCTACTGGGGGTCAAGGGGGTCTCACATACTCCTCCCTCCTCAGTGACACAGGGTTCAGTGATGCAGACCTGTCGCTACTGGCCTGGCTCCAGTGCATTCCCTTTGAGGTCTTCTCCTGCCCGTTTGAGCAGAAGGCAATCAACGTCGACATCAGGCCCCTGATCAAACCCTCCCTGGAGGCGTCGTGGTCAGAGCAGATCCTGGTGACCCCCATCAAGCCCAAGATGTTTCCCCACTCGGCTGTTCCAGCGATGAGGCGGTCCACTGAGCTGATGACCCGCTCTTTGAACCCACAGTTTGATGGCTTGTCCAGTGGACTATGGCAAGGTGCTGTTAGACTTTACCTAAACTTTTCTTAGTTAGGTTTTTAACAAAAGATAATTTGTTATCTTGGGACGAAAATAAATACTTAAATTTAACTCATTAGCTCCTGATGCGACTAAATGCGTCCTTATAGGGGTCCGTACGGATGCATCTGTTCGATGCACTCTCGCATTTTTCGTTAAAAATAGCATCAAATCTCGCTTTCCCTGATCTTCAGACAATTGCGTGATTCTACGAGATTTCAATAAAAATTATTGGATGTTTTTATCTTGTTTCACTTTCGATCCATGTGTGTATTAGTTTGACGCGTCTCTATCGAGTGTGTATTCACCCGAGGTGTCGAAAATCGTGATATCTGTCTTTAATCGTCATTATTTCGCAGTGAATGTTATATTATTATTAACTCTTAAAGTCGCAAAGCGTCGTAATGCGTCTTTTCCCGCTATCCATAAAGCGTCGTAATGCGTGCCCAGATACCAATCTCGTTAGAAATGAGATCTCGGAAAGTATAAACTCTTCAATGCTTGAAAAATGATGTATTCGACTTCTGGCAATGGCGGCCGTTACCCGCGCTAGTGTTATCTCTCGATTCGTGATGTTTTTTGGTTTTTTTTCGAAGATACATTTTCGCTATACTTTATTACTAAAATAATAGTACTAAACTACAGGTAAATATTGTTTTAAACTCAGTCAAGTCTTTTGGATGCGTAAAATAACCATTCTTAGCCTAAAAAATGAAGTCAGTGTGACAATAATATTATAAATGGATTTTACGCAAATTTTTTAATTTCATAACTGGTTGATCGTAATATGGGAAATCCTTACGGGACTGAGGCGGAAGTTTATTGCAAACCCTTCTGCGACTTTAAGTGTTAAACTTAATTCATTCCTGGATGAGTTAATCATTTTATTTTTTAAGATAAAAGAATATCTTTAGAAAAGAAAAGCATTTTCCTCATGAAATCAAAAGCTTAACGGAATATGGAATAGATAAGGAAGTAGCCCATCAGGAGCTATTGAGTTAATGCCAATAAAATGCGAGGCTTCGCATAATTTTCTATTTTTTGTGAAAAGATTTTAAGAATAATCAAACATTTCTTTTAACAATAAATGTAGCTTATGTGTACCGTGCTGTCAGTATATGTTGTAGTTATCAATGTGAAACTATGCATTGATAATTAGGTGTGTGTTATTTTTTTTATGTGAAAGGCTGTAAACCCAGTTTCTTACTGGAGTACGTTGCTATATAAATTACCAATATGTTAATACAATAATATTATTATTATTTTTAGAATGTTAATTTTTTTGTGTTGAAAGGATCTTTTTTCAAACTTCATTGCCAAAATTAATGAAACAACATTTATCCTAATGAAAAACGTAGCTTAAATGTACCGTAGTTTCATTTATGTGGTTGTTAGGATATGAATGTTTATTTAATACTCATATGCATGTTGTTATATATATCTAAAGCGCTGTGAGACCAGTTCCTAACAGGGGTTTAATGCTTTATAAATTATCAATTTATTTTTATCATTATAAAAAATATATAAAAATTTCAAAAGACTGGTAGATGGATAACATCTAAACAGGGTATGAGTGAGCCTGACAGGTCGTAACAAAACAGGGTATGAGTGAGCCTGACAGGTCGTAACAAAACAGGGTATGAGTGAGCCTGATAGGTAGTAACAAACAAGGTATGAGTGAGCCTGATAGGTAGTAACAAACAGGGTATGAGTGAGCCTGATAGGTAGTAACAAACAAGGTATGAGTGAGCCTGATAGGTAGTAACAAACAAGGTATGAGTGAGCCTGATAGGTAGTAACAAACAGGGTATTAGTGACCCTGAAAAGACGTAACAAAACAGCTATCGTTTCGGCAAGACAAGAGCTTTCAATTTTTTAAAATATAAATTTACATTTATTCACAGGAAACAGGCTTGAGTGGTCAAGCCCAGCCACCCAAAATGCCCTGTCCCAGTCCATGATGCCCGGTGGTACACCAAACAATCCCAGGGACCCCATGCTCATGTCCATGGACAAGCTGTTTTCTGAGGGTGAGGTCATTGACACAAAGACATCCATCTCTGAGGACTTGAAAGGGTCGCCGAGGGTTAACTTGTACTTGACACAGGTTGGCATAATTATATTCTTGTGAAAGTATGTTTTAGTGTCATGAAATGCTCTTGAATCCTATGACGTGTTGTTGTTGTTTATACCGAAGTAAGCAATACAACAGTTAATTGAAAGTTTGCATACTGGAAAATGATTAGATGTATTTTTGTTCTAACTCTACTTGTAGGTTTGTTAAAAGTGTTTCCAAATTGTAAGTCAAGTTATTTTTTATTATTTTTAAAGTTCATTTAAGCATTGGAGCCTGTTTCCTTGTTTTGTCAGGTTCACCACCTCAATGACTATACATGTACAGAGAATAGAATAATATTAGTTGTTGCTGCGTTGGAGTTTACTTGTTTTGTTGAATTTGCTCTAAATGACACTTATTCGAAGTCACTGTCCACATGAAAGAGAAAAAACATTTTCTTCTTAACTTTTCTTCAAGTCCAGTAAAAAAAATGATAACTTAAGATCTAAATGCTGTTGATATCCAAATTAAATTCAATGAAACCTTCAGTGTGTTCTAGAAAAAAGACTTGACAGCAGAAATTTTATGAGCAGCCAAGAATGTTTGTTAACAACACTTTACTTTCACACAAGTTCCAGGGATTGTACTACTGCTGTTTTGGAATACTCATATTTTTGTTTCTTGTCGGATCATCCATGTCTTATAACTGATGGTGTAAATAAGCTTTCAATGTGTTGTTTTCAACATTCAAAACTCTAATAGGAATGCAGGACTAAGCACAAACCATAGATAACCGTATGATGAAATAATCTTCTGTATAGACTGATAGATAAGTATTGGGGCATAATCACATCAATGAGTTATAAATGGGTGGATACGTGTTATTTAGGCCATTTTGCAGGAACATTTTAGCATATAATTGTCAGTAATTAAACTTGACATTGTATCCAGAAATTTGCATTCAATTCATGAATTTCAATGTATCTATTGCAATCATTTGTGAGAATCGCAGATTTTTTTTTACATGGAGAAGAAACTGACCAAGAGCCATTTAATTTAGTCCAAACATATCTTGTCTATTTAGAAGCTGTCTATTTTTATAAGCAACATGGCAGCTTTGAAGTGTCCAATTTACCAGTAAGACCGGTTAGAACAAGTAGAATGCCGCCTATTTAGATTTTACTCCCTTTTTTAATATTATTTCATCCCAAGGGATGGACCAAGTAATTTATTAATTGACCATTTACTACCTTCCCTTGATTTGACCGTACAGCCAGGAAGTCCAGCCCCCTCTACTAAAGTCCCTCCCCGCTCGGCATCCCCCACTCGGAGCATCACAACAGACAGGTCACAGGGCAGACCCCAGGGCGCAGACACGCCATCATGGAGCTCCCAGGCCTCCAGCACTAAGGACTCCAGCAACGAGCTGTACAAGGAATACCAGCGGCAGAAACAACGTTTACAAGAACAACTGGAACTGCAGGTGGGCAAACTTTTAACGGGTTTTTGGTGGGGACATAGTTGTAGCCTCTAACTAAATTTGTTGGACTGACCTGAGAGGAATGGTGCATTTATCGCAATAATGAATTTTCTGGTTGTACGTGTATGTTTTATTTAAATTATCATAAATTAAACGTCACAAATAGATTTGACTACATGAGCAACCACAACAATTAATATTCTTATATCATTTTCTTAACATGCAAAAATTGCAAAAAAGAAATTAAGAAAATGCTATAAGAATATTAATTGTTGTAGAAGCTATTGTAGTCAAATTATAACAGTTTAAGTTTCATTCCACCTAGGAAAAGCAAAGAGAGCTCTATCAAATGGAACTCATGGAAATAGACAAGAAGGCACAGCAAGCAATGAGAGATAATCGACTATCTGAAGAGTTCTTATTCTCCCAGAATGATGTCCCTTCCATTGGTTCTATGCACATAACAGCAGGTTAGTGATAAGTGATCAGTAGTGTGTATCAAAATAGGTGTGTGTCATTTTGCTGCCTGGTTTACTGTGTTCCAATTGTTTATAATATCATTAAAAACTATTTGTAAAAACAGATAAATAAATAAAACAACTAGTTTCATAAAATATTATTATAAAACAATTTATTTACAAGAGTATTTACAGTGTCCATCATTAACCTCACAAACAAAACAAAGAGTCGAGCTCAAAGGCTAAAAAGATGTTATCTTATCCTTAAAGCTTCTCATTGCATACAGCACCGTGCCATCCCAACAAATCTGCATCAAAACAATATCCACATCTACTCAAATCTATTTCAAAGCCAATTGTTTGTGACACAAAACCAGTACCAATGTAAGAAGTTCATTAAAAAAAAAAATACCCCTCACTATTTTAATAGTCTAATGTCATGGAACAAATCTGCGTCTAAACACTACACACGATAGCAGTGATCTGTCTAAACGCCAATTGAGATGACAAAAAAAACCAGTAAATAGATGATATATAAGGTTTTAAAACTGTGAGAGCCCCTGATATGCAGCCTGATGCCATAACTGCAAATTTATAAATCAAAACACTGTGCAAGTCTTTAAAAAAAAAAATAAGAAGCTAGCAATTATGAAGGCTCGGAAAACTTATTTAAATAGGTAATCACCTGGAGGAAATTACAGACCACCCTTGTCCCTTGGACCAGGAGACTTTAACATTTATTGTTGCCAGGGCCAGGATTTTTAAAAGATATGATCCAACAGACAAGGATGAAGGAGAAGGGCGTCAACCTTTTTAAGTCTGTGAGGATCAACAGTTTTGGTTTGGAGGCTAACAAAAATGGAGGAGGCTATTTACACTTGCATTGGTGGCATTGCATGATACAAACATAATAAAAAAAAAGGTTTAATACTGTTAACAAACAAGATATGTACATATTAACATATTGCACTTAAAATGAAAGACAATTGGGTGTAAAAAAAAAAAAAGAAAGAAAGAAAGCAACATGGGAAAGACATTAATTCAACAACAAAGGACGGCCCAAATTAACAAAAAAACATTTTGAAACTAACCTTTGGGGTAAAGGGCATTGGAGTGGTGTGGGCAGGGAGAGAGGGGGTTAGTAGAAATATGACCAGATCTGATGTTGAAATGGAATTGAGAGGTGGTGGGGCCTCACAAGTCCATCTCAAGATCTTGAAGATTGTAAGAATTAGCTGTTATGGCCTCACCACACCAATGTTGTCACTGACCATTGGTCAAAAGGACATTGGAGTGGTGGCGCAGTGGGGGAGGGGGTTGGAGAAATGTGACCACATCTGATGTTGAAATGGAATTGAGAGGTGGGGGGCCTCACAAGTCCATCTCAAGATCTTAATTTTAATAATTAGTCGTAAAGACCTCACCACACCAGTGCAGGTTAGAATACTATGAGAATACTATCAATTATAAAGTTCTTAAAAAGTACTAAAGTTCTTACATGCATGCATTGATGTTTTCTTGGAACTAAGTATATCCATGATCAGTTGAACCAGAAGCTTAGTAGCCAATCACACAGTTTGTTGAAGTGGAAATTTCCTTGGAATATAAGAGTCACTTGGATGTTGGCTTGCTGACAGTCTCGTTGACACACTGATGGGCTGTGTCACTGGCACGTTGACACACTGATGGGCTGTGTCACTGGCACCTTGACACACTGATGGGCTGTGTCACTGGAACGTTGACACACTGATGGGCTGTGTCACTGGCACGTTGACACTCAGGTGGGCTGTGTCACTGGCATGTTGACACTCAGGTGGGCTGTGTCACTGGCACGTTGACACTCAGGTGGGCTGTGTCACTGGCATGTTGACACTCAGGTGGGCTGTGTCACTGTCAATTTGACACACTTGATGGGCTGTGTCACTGTCAATTTGACACACTTGATGGGCTGTGTCACTGTCAATTTGACGCACTTGATGGGCTGTGTCACTGTCACGTTAACTCTCAGATGTTGAAGTCATATTAGTTGTCCACGCTGTGTTATCCTGTAACAATACAAATGATACAGCTGTTTATTCACAAGTTAATGACGTCATTAATTAGACACCCTGAACGAGTCATTGAAATTCATTTAGACTCAAAGCTTAAAATATAATTCAAGTCGCGATGATTTTTACATGTCTGTAATCACCCACTGAATATTAGTGTATATTTTTAATATTAATTTTTGTAATCACTTTCACTAAACTTAAAACTGAAATAATCTAATGACAAAGAAAATTCTCTCATGGAAACAATTGAAGACCCTAGTGCTAGAAGTTACATTTTTGTCAAACCCTGTCTATAATGTTTAGCATTTGATTTATACCATTCCACTTAAAAAATTAGAAAACTGCAAGACATATAAATTAATAAGCTATCAAATAGACAAAAATTATTTAAAATGTTTAAATGCTAATGCGCCTTTTTTGTGACTTATACTGTCACAAAGCACTTTTAGCACCAAGCTCTTCAATTGTAACTCAGCAGGCAGAAGATTTCTGCAGCTCAATTCATGTCCATGGTATATTCATGTAAACATGAAGAGATTTAAACACGTTCTAATGATACTGGCAGGTCCTGCCGTACTTACCACATCAGAAGCCTCACTGTCACGGTGACTTAAACTTAATGGGGCGGGCGGTCATCTGCGTGTTCCCCTTTTCCTCTCTGCGTGATGTTGTGGTCACTCCCGGCGTCCATAGGTGGCCGTAGGCGCAGCAGAGAGCTGGGAGGGGATCAGCCCGATACCTTCATGGGGAGTGACAGCTCATTACTGATTTGGACCGGGTATTTATAGGTCCACCCGACCACGGGCCGCCATCACGTGACATAGGTATCCAATCTTGCGTGGTTGGTCATCGGGATGACGTCACGTTGACTGGACCAGCACAAAAGTTTAAGCATTATAAACTGTGTACCCGATTATCCCCCCCCCCCCATCCACCAGGGGGAATGTTGCATGTTGCACTATTTGTGTAAGATGTGGGTGTGTGTAAGATGTTGGTGTGTGTAAGATGTTGGTGTGTGTAAGAGTAAGATGTTGGTGTGTGTAAGATGTTGGTGTGTGTAAGATGTTGGTGTGTGTAAGTGTAAGATGTGGGTGTGTGTAAGATGTGTATGTGTAAGATGTTGGTGTATGTAAGATGTGGGTGTGTGTAAGATGTGGGTGTGTGTAAGATGTGGGTGTGTGTAAGATGTTGGTGTATGTAAGATGTGGGTATGTGTATAAGATGTGGGTCTGTGTCAAGGAAAAGATCCGAGAAGATCCCAATTATGTCGCCTCCTCCTCACATAGAAAATATCGCGGGGCTGATCTCCCTTAACTATCTGTTTATTCTCATGTAACAGAGACTGTGTGACGTCAGTCATTGAGTAATATAGTCATTTGTGGGAAAGGAATGATGTATATAAAAAATGAGTATGTATACACATTTTCCTTTATGCCGTACTACACCATTCATCAGATTGTCATGAAAATTTGGAAAGTTGTTGAGTGCACCCCCCGCAAAGCTTACTGGGAATTTTTATAAAAAAAATAGCTCTCATTTCGACATATCTCGTTTTACACCTTGCTTAGTCGAAAAATCCCTTTTTCCCTGTTACGTGTGTCTGTGTGTGTGAACACGGTAGCTTTGATACCGTTTTGTAAGGATAAAAAACACCTTCCCTTTTTCCATATACAATAACAAACACGTAAAAATTCTCGTTTTTCCCCCGTACGGAATTCGGGCGTGAAATGAGTTGCCTGAAGAAACCAGGAAAACCAACACTTTATCAACATTTTAAACTCTAATAAGAACGCAGGACTAGGCACAAACAATAGATGATCGTAGGACGCAATAATCTTCTGAATAGAAGGAGCTTCTGTAAGAGTTAAGATAAGATAATTTGGTAATTAGAATCATAATGTTTTCAGAAACTTCGTCATCAAAGCCAAAACTTTAAAATAAATTGAAGCAGTTTTTTGTGTGGAAATGTTCATCTGCTTGTCCCCCCCCCCCCCACCACGGAACGACATCATGACTCGCTCTGTTGAGGTGGAGAAAATATGCGTGAGTTTGTGATTGTAATAGTAAACACATTGATAATTTATATAGCACTGTAGACAGTACGAAACTAGGCTCACAGTGCTTCACTTTAATTAAAATAATAAACAAAATAGGACGTGAGCCTGACTGCAATCAGGCCTATAAATTAGTAAATGGAAAACAGGCAAACAGTGTATGAGTTAGCCTGACAGGACGTTTGGGTACGTACTCTTAGGCTAACTCATACACTGTTAACATGTTTTGCATCCATTATTAATACAATAATAACACATTTAACTATTAAATCCTTTATATTTACTTGTTTGTCTGAGCCGTGCGTGTCGAAAAAACTTTGGATCGATTTTTTAAACCCATTTCCTCGTTAGCTAGCGAGCTGAAATTTTGCAGGCTGACTCGTGCCGATGATAAAAATTAGGTTTCAAAGTTTCAGATCAATCGAATGTACTGTTATTGAATTATTGAGTTTTTAAATTATATTATTTATCTCTATGTATCAGTTAATTTTTTTAGATAGTGTTGTGGTGCGAATTCTGTTCAACAACCTTTCCCGTAGCGCAATAAAGTGCGCATTATATTAACATTACTTTTAAAAAAATATATTCACTATCGGTGCGCATTATATTAAAAAAACGTTTTACGAGACATAACTAGAATTTCGTATTTTCGGATTGTTTTGCCCTGCATATTAATATTAACATCCTTATAGTTATGTCTCGTATTTAAAGGACTTAGAGTAATAAAAAACTTTTTTTTAAAAAAAACGTTTTTTTAAACAATTATCAATGTATTCGACGTCGAGCATTCTTGTCCTAACTATAGCGACTGTTTGGTACACTATTAGCATTACGTATATTTATCAATGCATTCGATGTGAAACACCCATAACCTAACTACAGCATAGGTGACATTACAGTGCACAAGTAACGTTTATCTTTGACAGAAATGTTGTTTCATTTCATTTTGAAAGTATAGTATAAGTATAGTTTGCAGAGAGAGTTTTTTAGTGCAGTCTTGAAGACCTTACTTTAGTTTTTATTACTGCCGATACTAAGACTTGGTTAGCAAACTGCTTTGTAAATGTTCAGACTTTAAAGTGAGTTACGACATTTGGTCTTCATGCTGAGTGGACCCGGGGTACCTAGATAATCGGCCAGGGACCTTGGAATTGGAGGGGTATGTGATAAAGCGTGGTCTCCGGTGGGAGGGCATTTTCGGCCAAATTCTCCGAGGCCCCCCCCCCCCTTCCCCAAGTTTACCCTGGTGGTCTGCCCCTTGATGAAGAAGAAGTGGGATGTTGATAAGGTAAACATTCATGAAGGAAATAATGAGACCTCCGGCAAAAAGTAAAAACAAAAGTTTCAAACTTGAGATCTGAAGAGGTTGTCGGAATGAATGACCAATCTTCGATAAGCAATCTTGGGGCCGTTCAGTCTACACCCCCCCCCCCCCCCAAGGCTGTAACCTCGTCCTGGTAGACTTGAACGTTTCACGCGTTCTTTGCTCGTTACTTGTTCAGTCTTTACCTGTTAGATTAGATCATAGATGGCAGCCAAGCTACGCGGTGACGTCATTCACGTTGATGGACTTGGCAGCGGTACAGGTATCAAATGGAGATGGTGCTGGTCTGTTTGGTGTGTGTGTGGGGAGGGGGGGGGCGGGAACGGCAAATTTACCAAGGCCAGGTCACTTTCGCCGTGCCGTACCATGTCTGACGCGTGATCGCTGGACCGTGTCATTGACCGACCGAACTCACGTCACGTGAAAGCATGTCGAGATGGTCGGACGGTCTAATCTCCGCTCAGCTGGCTGTGTTAGACGGAGCGTGTAGGCGATTGTGGCGTCCTGGGCGGCTGTTATCACCTGGGAGATCGCCGCCGGCAGTTGGGCCGCCGTCTGTCGACGTTTTTTGTTTGGTTGGACTCCTGCTGGCGGCTTGCGTAACGTCACCTTTGTTGGGGTGGGCTGGAGATGGTGTGTGTGGGGGGGGGGCGGAGTCTTATATAATACGTGATACAGATTGAGTGAAGATATGGATCTGACTTGACATCCTAACTTGTATAATATAGAGGTTCCCACAAAGTAGATTATGGCGGCCTACCCAGCCTACTCATTTTCGTGGTTTATGTCTAGTAAATGTCATTTTCAGTCAAGTATAAAATGTTGATAGTGTGTTGGTTTTCCTGGTTTAAACAGATGTACACGAACTCCAGACGTGAACGATAATTTGTATGTGCTTGATATTGAATACGGAGTAAGAAGTGGTTTTATCCTTCATGAGCGGATAAAACTGTGTGAAAGTGATTGGGGAAAAAAAAACATCAGAAAAAAGGGTGTGTGGGGGGGGGGGGGTTGAGGAAAATGACAACATTTTCATTTATCCTTGATGAGTATTCCACAAGGTGCCGTCCATAGATGACGTCACTCGATTTATACTGATTTCCCCTTCTCCTGCGTCACAATCGTCACAAAAAGTTAGTTGCCCTTCAAATATGACGTCATGAAGCTTAGCGCCCCCCCTTTCAAATAAAAGGTTTATTTCCTATTTGAAAATAGCTTGTTTCAAATCACTTTTGTCATTTAAGTATAGATCTATATTCCATGTAAATCATCTATGCTCTAATATAGTGACCGGCGTAAAACGTCATGAAATAAATTGTAATTGTAAGCAATCAAATATTTAAATGGAACTTTTATTTAAAGTTGCGGTTTTCAAGGGACGTCGCATTAACGCAACATCGTTCCCTAACACCCCATCCCCCTGCTAACACATGTGTGCTCCCCTCCCCTCTCAGGTGTGTGACGTCTTTAATCAATAATAGATCAATAGGAAATATATATATATATGATTTCACTTAGTATATATTATAATATTTACGAGAGCTGAAGGGAATTAAAATTAAGGAGATTAAATATAACGAGTTGGGATACGCAAAAAAAAAAAACACACAAAAAAACTTTTTTCTTCCTCAAATTTTACTTGTTGTCCAACAAATGATCAGTTCTGAGTATTCGGATGCTTACAATCAGTTCAGGTATCGTAACACGCGTGAAGCCAATGTGAAATGTCATTAAATTAATTGCAAGCAATCAAAATTTTTTGAAAGTGGAACTTTTATTAAAATTTGCGGGTTATTTGATGTGACGTCAAATTCAGAAATATTTTATTAAATTTTAATCGATAAATTAATTTTAATCAATTAAAATTGTTACAGATTAATCGATTAACTAATAGTTAATTTTCGCAGCCCTGCTCTGCTATAGTAATATTATTGCTTCCTTAAAAAGAGTTCGCCCATTAAACATGCAGCAGCTTCTGTTTTTCTCCCAAAGATGTTGTAGACACTCGCGCTGTTGGTAGGTTTTGGTGTGGGGTCTTGTCTAAAAGTTGTAACAATCACGGGATGTTCAAGATTAAACGCAAATATCAACATGGTCTGGGGAGTGGGGGGGGGTCATGTTGGCGTACCTGA
>MUZC01000202.1:1047616-1078704 GCA_002072015.1 Radix auricularia | reverse complement strand
CCACATGACATGAGACAATGTTTGTAGCCCACATGACATAGGAGACAATGTTTGTAGCCCACATGACATAGGAGACAATGTTTGTAGCCCATATAACAAGCGAGACTAAGTTTGACTTATCATCTAAAGTGTGAGGCCAACTATTTTAAGTCTCACTTATCATCTAAATTGTGAGGCCAACTATTTTAAGTCTGACTTATCATCTAAAGTGTGAGGCTAACCACACCGTTTCCCATCTCAGCCTCGTTTTATTCCTGTGACAAAACTCGAGGACCAGCAAGCCATCAGGACCATCGCCTTCCACCCCAAAGGAAACTTCTACGCCATCGGCTCAAACTCCAAGATGTTGCGAGTCTGTGCATTCCCAAACATGGGTAACCTCAGGTATGTGAAAAGATTAAAAGCTTCAGGTGTTGGGAAACTTTTTGTCAGAGAGAGCCATAAACACCACTTATTTTGAAAAGTAATTGTCTGAGAGCCATACGTTATGTTTAAAACTAAAAATTCAAGTTAAAGTGTGCATTTTTGTGTAATTTCAACACTAAAAGTACAATAATTATGTCTTTTTAATGACATTGTTTTGTTGTTTTATTTTTTATACAATTAACATGTAGATCAAAGGAGTATGAATAAACATTTTTTTAAAAATAATCGAACATTTGTCTAAGAGCCAGATGCAGACATCAATAGAGCCACATCTGGCTTGCGAGCCATTGTTTCCCAACCCCTGTTCTAAACTAAACTGAGCTAATAGTTTTATTTTGGTGCGAGTCCCGTGTTTGCTTTAGAAGAAATGTATAATGTCTTATCTTATCTTATCTGTTACAGATGCTTCTCCTATACTGAAGATTATTGCGTCCTATGCTTATCCACGTTTTATGTCTAGTCTTGCATTTTTATTAGGTTTTAAATGTTGATAAAGTGTTGGTTTTCATGTTTTCCTCACGCGACAGTTCCATGTCCAAATTACGGATGAGAGGAAGGGAGATTTGTATGTTTGTTCTTGCATACGGAATAAGAAAAGTGTTTTTATCCCTATGTCTATCAGAGGGCTGTTATCTTTGTGTTGTACTTCCAAGTTAGAATTAATTGCCTTGTGTATTACTACTACTTTAATCTTTGTTCTTCTAATCCTCGTTGTGTTTCAGTGATCTTCAAACTGATCCGAGCTGTCGGACACTTATTTAGCCATTGATTGTTTGTATTTTTTCTAGGGCTGGGGAAATTATCGATTAATTGCTCGATTAATCGGTAACAAATTTTATCGATTAAAATAGCTATTAAAATTAAGGAAAATATTGTAAATAACGTCATCAATTTATTAATAAATAATTAATTATTAATTATAAATTGACAATAGTTTGCTTTTTTACGTACAAACTTCTCCATTAAAAAAAAAAATGATTTTTAAAGTGTAAACTTTAAATAAGCTGTTTTATAAGGAAGATGATATAAAAAATGAAACATTGTTTTAACTTAATTAACATTAACAAAATTTAAATTCATTGACATTATATTGAACTACTTTTATTTAAATGAAAAATGTCTATTGCCTGTCTTTGTTGCTTCCCCTGAAATTTTCAGTTTAATGACGTCATAAATTATCGATTAATTATTCTGTAATTTTTCTCAAGTTAACAATTAATTTTAGATTAATTTTGAATTAATGGATAACAGCCCTAATTTTTTTCTATTTGTAACACACAATGGTGTGCAATTATATGTTTGTCATTCAGAGAGGAGCATGTGGCCTACGAGACGAGCGTGGTCTACAAGCACGCCAAACACCACAAGGGATCAATCTACTGCTGCGCTTGGAACCCGCTCGGGGACCTGATAGCCACAGGGAGCAACGACAAGACCATAAAACTGACTCGATTTAATGAGGACACGTTGAGTGCAGAGGGTGAGCCACGGCACTCATTACAAACTGTATCTTATGTTACAATCACAGGCGCAAAGGAGCAGCACATCTATCTATCTATCTATATATCTATACTATCTATGCTATCTATCTATATCTATATATCTATATCTATATAGCTATTATCTATATATCCATACTATCTATGTAACTACTATCTATCTATATCTATATATATCCATATCTATATAGCTATATATCTATCTATGTATCTATACTATCTATCTATATCTATATCTATATAGCTATCTATCTATATATCTATACTATCTATCTATATCTATATATATCCATATCTATATAGCTATATATCTATATATATCTCAGTGCCGTCTCAACGCATAGGCCCGTTGGGGCACACTCTTTCTTTGCCCAGGGGCCCAAAATGGTATAAAAACAGCTCTGATCTATTTATCTATCTATCTTTATCTGTATATCTATTTATCTATATACATATATATATATATCTTTTTATATATTGATATAGTTATATCTGATTTTTTTGTTATTGAATGTCGAGGCTAATGAGAATGAAGCCAAGCTCAAGATTTTTCTACTAATTAAAATTATCTGTTAAAACGTAATTTTGTTACTTGATAAAATATTTTTAGTTGAGTTTGAGAGAAGTTAAAAAAGCAAAGGACAAAGGGAAATTTTTTTCTTAGAACAAAGATCAACTAATGCTAAGTGTATAGCATTGAACAGATAATATTTTAATAAACTTTGTTGTATTCCACTATTTATATCTGTGTCATACATTGTAATAGTTAAAAAAAAATTCATAAATTGATTGATTATAGATGGAATTTTTTTAAAAATGCAAGTAACAGCTCTAAAAAACTGTCACTTTGTTGTCACAATACCAAAAATTTTAGAGCTAACAAAAACAAAAACCAAAAAAAAATCCACAAAGAGGTTATACAATTTTGGGAGTCTGGTCTCAAAATGATTATTTGAAACAGGTCCAGGCTTGGAGCTGGGCTTCCATGACGGCACAATACGTGATCTGGTGTTTATGCAGGACACAACCAACAGGGCGTCTCTCCTCATCAGTGGTGGCGCTGGTGATTGTAAGATTTATGTCTCAGACTGTGAGACGGGGGCGTACATCAGAGCCATGTCTGGACACACAGGTAAGTACAGGTTACTGTAAGATCTATGTCTCAGAATGTGAGACAGGTGCCTACATCAGAGCCATGTCTGGACACACAGGTAAGTACAGGTTACTGTAAGATCTATGTCTCAGACTGTGAGACAGGGGCGTACATCAGAGCCATGTCTGGACACACAGGTAAGTACAGGTTACTGTAAGGTCTATGTCTCAGAATGTGAGACAGGTGCCTACATCAGAGCCATGTCTGGACACACAGGTACGTACAGGTTACTGTAAGATCTATGTCTCAGACTGTGGGACAGAGGACTAGACTACATCAGAGCCATAAAGGTACATATAGATCTTTTTAGTTTTATTTTCATTTAAATTTCTGCTTGCAAGAACAACTGAGCCGCGTTGGCCTAAGTGGTAGCGCGCTGGACTACCGAACCGTGGCAAGAACTTGATTCACAGGTTTGAGCCCCGGTACTGGCAAGACTCCCCCCCACACAATCCCTAGCGCGTTTTTAGTGGCTTAACAAACTTGTGAATGCTACTTCACTTGCCCAAGAGTCCGCCATGGACTGAAAAGGGGTTTATATATATATATATATATATATATATATATAAGAAGAGCTGAACGGATCATTTTAATAATCAGTTCTATTTATCTATAGACTGTCAGTAGTGTACATTATATGATACTATAGAATAATCTCCTCTATTATCAATTAGTCTAAAAAACAATTGCCTTTAAAATCATGAATCACTAGTAAAAAATTAAAGCTATAAAATAGTTACATGTATTAATAATAATAAAAATTTAAAAGTTTCCTATTGAAATTTGTGAACCCTCCAATATTTTGAAATATTTTAAGTGGGTTGCCATTTCATATTTGAGGATTTAATCTCAATATTTTATATTTTTTTAACATAAAAAAGCTATGATTTTTTTATATTTTCAAATTATTGATGTAATCGTTGGGTTATAAAATCTGTTACTGATGTAATTTTTGGGTTTTAAAATCTGTTACTGATGTAATTGTTATGTTATAAAGTCTGTTACTGATGTAATTGTTATGTTATGTTATAAAATCTGTTACTGATGTAATTATGTTATAAAATCTGTTACTGATGTAATTGTTATGTTATAAAATTTGTTACTGATGTAATTGTTATGTTATAAAATCTGTTATTGATGTAATTGTTGGGTTATAAAATCTGTTATTGATTGTAAATCCCCAGGCCACATCTACTCCCTTCACACGTGGGGCGGTTGTATGTTTGTCAGTGGATCTCAAGATAAAACTGCCAGATTCTGGGACTTGAGGGCATCAACACCAATCACAATGGTCCCCGCCCCTTCAGGTCTGTAGCCATGTTGACATGGTTCAACCAGATATTCATATTTTGAACATGGTTTGAAATTGATTTTATTTAGAATATCTAAAAATATATTCCAGCAAATTTACAGAAGAGTCTCTTTCCTCTAAATGCTGAAAATATATAATTTTCAAGGTGTTTAATGGGTGTTTCCTTAATGTTTAAAATCCAAGAAATTTTCTGTAAACTTCCACCTCAGCGCCGTAAGGATTTTACATTTAGTGCGATCTACTGGTTATGTAATTTTAAAAATTGCTGAAATTGTATTTATATTTTATTTCCTTATTGACTTCAGAGAGGCGTGTTTTACAGCACTTTAGGATAAGAGACAATTTGCGTAGTATCGCTCTTTGACACATTAAACATTAAAGACGCCTTTATCAGAATTTAGTTTTATTTAGTTTTTTTTATGTGACTATGAGCTAAATGCTCTTTGATATATCATACAGAATAGGACTGCATAAAGCTTTTTTATTAAAAAAAACAAATTACACAGACTATTTGTGTAAGGAAACAATAAATTAAAGCTTTATTATCAACTAATACAAATAATGGTAGACGTTTCGGCTCATGCCTTCATCAGTACAAAAACAATTACATGTACTTACATATATATTCAAATTAAAACATATTAAATTCTATGTGATAAAATGAAAAGAAATGAAAGACAAAAATAAACACGGACATAGAATATAAGAAAAAGGAGGAAGTTGAAGTATCTAAAGTAACAATGAAAACCACAACGGGAAAACGATTTTGCAGTCATGTAAAATTGTGGATTTGGTTAATTCCATATGGAGCCAACGTACCAAATCGTTTTATGAGTCTATTTTCCATGTGGACTCTATCATGGGTATTGGTTGCATATAAAATACCAGTAACTACAATATCCAAAATGCCATCGTGGTCAACACTGTTAAAATGTTTAGACACAGGACACTGAGCCTGTTTATTTATATTGTACAGGTGTTCTCTAAACCGATCTCCAAGACGACGACCTGTCTCACCCACATAAATTTTTTTACATCTCTTGCAAATAATTGCATAAATCACGTTGCGACTGGTGCAAGTGAATCCATCTTTTATTAAGAATTGTTCAAGAGGGAAAGAAATTTTGTTAATTTCAACCACATATGGACAAGTATTGCAACGGTTACGGTTGCAACCTTTTGTTCCAATATGTGCTTTCATTGTGGGAAGGTGACTTCTTACAAGTATGTCTCTGAGGCTTTTATCTCTCCGGAAAGCAAAAAGAGGAGGTTTTTTGAAGACCTGCTGAGTTAGAGGGTCAGCCATAAGGATTGATCGGTTTTTGAGAATCACCTGGCGGGCCTTAAAATTATGGGGATGGAAAGTTAAAACAAATTTGCATCTATCACATTGATCGTGAACAGATGATGTAAATGTGTCCTGTCTGGTCATGCCTTTAATTCTATTGACAGCTGATGTTAAGATTGTTTCCGGGTATGACCTCCTTCTAAAAAAGTCCAGCATCTCATCACTTCTTTCCAAGAAGTCTGCCTCATCACTGCAGAGTCTTTTAAGTCTTAGTAGTTGTGAAAATGGGATAGAGTTCCTACACGATTGAGGATGGGACGATGTATATAGAAGGAAACTATGGCTGTCTGTAGGCTTGTAAAAGATGGATGTTGATATTTTGTTTTCTTTTAATTTTATTTGTATGTCCAAAAAGTTAACAGTACTCCTATGAATAGTTGATGTGAATTTTATTGAAGGATGGAAGCCACCAATGAAGTCAATAAAATTTTGCAATTGCTGCATGTCCATTTTGGTTATTCCAATACAATCGTCGATGTATCTCTTGTAGTACTCTGGACAAATACCTTTGTAATTTTTATTCCATAGGTGTTCCAAATGGCCCATAAATATGCATGCATAACTTGGTCCCATTTTTGTTCCCATGGCAACTCCACTAATTTGATCAAAAAACTGTCCGTTGAACTCAAACGAGTTTAAATTTAGGACCAGCTCGGTCAATCGTAGTATGGCACTTGCTGGGAACATAAGATTTGCCTTCTTGTTTAGAAAAAAGACGATGGTGCATCACCGTTGGGTTGGGTTGCATTTTATCGAAAATTGCTATGATGACTCTCCAATTCAAGGGAGGACAACAATTTGTCCCCTCAACTTTTGACCCATCATNTAAACGATCCCATAATTTCCAATAATGAAATTGTTAAGGAAACTATTGAAGAACTTATAGATTGTGGCCAATTACCACCCTCTGCAAAAAATTTACGCATTTATGATAGTGATCTAGGTAAGCCATGCTTATACTTGTTACCTAAAATACATAAGCTGGGAAACCCAGGAAGACCCATTGTCTCCGCCTGCTCTTGTCCTACTGAATTAATTTCTGATTTTTTGGATTCTGTTTTCCAACCGATAGTTGAAAATTTACCATCATATATTAAGGACACTAGCCATATGCTAAAATCACTGGATTCCTTGGTTTTACCGGATGAAGATCACCTCCTATTTACAATGGACGTTTCTTCATTGTACACGTCAATTCCACATGCTGATGGCCTCTCTGCAATTTCCTTTTTTCTAAACAAGAAGGCAAATCTTAAGTTCCCAGCAAGTGCCATACTACGATTGACCGAGCTGGTCCTAAATTTAAACTCGTTTGAGTTCAACGGACAGTTTTTTGATCAAATTAGTGGAGTTGCCATGGGAACAAAAATGGGACCAAGTTATGCATGCATATTTATGGGCCATTTGGAACACCTATGGAATAAAAATTACAAAGGTATTTGTCCAGAGTACTACAAGAGATACATCGACGATTGTATTGGAATAACCAAAATGGACATGCAGCAATTGCAAAATTTTATTGACTTCATTGGTGGCTTCCATCCTTCAATAAAATTCACATCAACTATTCATAGGAGTACTGTTAACTTTTTGGACATACAAATAAAATTAAAAGAAAACAAAATATCAACATCCATCTTTTACAAGCCTACAGACAGCCATAGTTTCCTTCTATATACATCGTCCCATCCTCAATCGTGTAGGAACTCTATCCCATTTTCACAACTACTAAGACTTAAAAGACTCTGCAGTGATGAGGCAGACTTCTTGGAAAGAAGTGATGAGATGCTGGACTTTTTTAGAAGGAGGTCATACCCGGAAACAATCTTAACATCAGCTGTCAATAGAATTAAAGGCATGACCAGACAGGACACATTTACATCATCTGTTCACGATCAATGTGATAGATGCAAATTTGTTTTAACTTTCCATCCCCATAATTTTAAGGCCCGCCAGGTGATTCTCAAAAACCGATCAATCCTTATGGCTGACCCTCTAACTCAGCAGGTCTTCAAAAAACCTCCTCTTTTTGCTTTCCGGAGAGATAAAAGCCTCAGAGACATACTTGTAAGAAGTCACCTTCCCACAATGAAAGCACATATTGGAACAAAAGGTTGCAACCGTAACCGTTGCAATACTTGTCCATATGTGGTTGAAATTAACAAAATTTCTTTCCCTCTTGAACAATTCTTAATAAAAGATGGATTCACTTGCACCAGTCGCAACGTGATTTATGCAATTATTTGCAAGAGATGTAAAAAAATGTATGTGGGTGAGACAGGTCGACGTCTTGGAGATCGGTTTAGAGAACACCTGTACAATATAAATAAACAGGCTCAGTGTCCTGTGTCTAAACATTTTAACAGTGTTGACCACGATGGCATTTTGGATATTGTAGTTACTGGTATTTTATATGCAACCAATACCCATGATAGAGTCCACATGGAAAATAGACTCATAAAACGATTTGGTACGTTGGCTCCATATGGAATTAACCAAATCCACAATTTTACATGACTGCAAAATCGTTTTCCCGTTGTGGTTTTCATTGTTACTTTAGATACTTCAACTTCCTCCTTTTTCTTATATTCTATGTCCGTGTTTATTTTTGTCTTTCATTTCTTTTCATTTTATCACATAGAATTTAATATGTTTTAATTTGAATATATATGTAAGTACATGTAATTGTTTTTGTACTGATGAAGGCATGAGCCGAAACGTCTACCATTATTTGTATTAGTTGATAATAAAGCTTTAATTTATTGTTTCCTTACACAAATAGTCTGTGTAATTTGTTTTTTTTAAATGCTCTTTGAAGGCCCCAATAATATAAAATAATAAGGGAGTCAGTTTTGCCAAGCCTTATATAGTGCGAATCTTAAGTGAAAACTTATTTTTAACTACAGGAAGTCCATACGCCTCTGTTTGTGTGGATCCATCTGGTCGCCTGATGGTCTCAGGACATGAGGACGGCGTGGTCATGCTGTACGACATTAGAGGGGCCAAGGTAATGACCAGCTTTAAAATAGGTGGCAAATAGTAACTTGAGTTTATTCTTACTTTGAATGTTACTTATTATTTTTTAATGTTAGAAATACACTCAACAATATTACTCAAAAGTATACATTCTCCCAGCATTTCACAAGCTTTGTTGTTTTTTTTTTAATAGCCTAGTAATTTTTTCAGAGTTTTCTTAGTATTGGCTAATGGTTAAAATATAATTGTGCAGTATTTATGTAATCATTACTAACACTTTAAAAAATGAAATATTAAAATAAACTTTCAAATACTACAGACAGAAAAAATAAGGATAAGTTTTGCATGAGATTTGTGTGGTTAATACACATTTTATTTATTTTTGAGACTAAAACACTTGAACATTGGAAATATTTTTGGCTAGTTTTTGCATCTGAATCTATTTTTGTTATTTAAATTTTTTGCCAGGTTGTTCAAAGTTTTCAGCCTCACATCGGAGAGTGCCGGTCGGCCAGATTTTCAAACAATGCCTACTACTTATTGACTGTGGCATATGATCAGAGAATTGTTATAACTGATTTACACGGTGAGTGGAACAATGTTTTAACTCTTAATGTGCCATAAGGTTTTCGTAAAACTTCCGCCTCAGTCCCGTAAGAATTTCCCAAATTGCGATCAACAGGTTATGAAATTTAAAAAATAGCGTAAAATCCATTTATATTATTATTGTCATACTGACGTCATCTTTTAGGATAAGAATGGTTATTTTATGTATCCAAAGGACCGTATTGAGTTTAAAACTATTCTTACCTGTAGTTTAGTACTATTATTTTAGTAATAAAGTATAGCAAAATCGCATCTTCAAAAAAATCTTGTAAAAACTACACAAAAACTTCGCGAATCAAGCGATAACACTAGCGAGGGAAACGGCCGCAATTTGCGGAAATCGAATACACCTTTTTTCACACACTGAAGAGTTTTTATTTTCTGTAATTTCGTTTCTAAAGAGAGTTCTATCAAGGCGCGCTTTACCACACTTTGATAATAACGGGCAGGCGCGCTTTAACACATTAAGAGTTAAATCTAATGTCTGCCTTGTATCAATTGGTCTATCCAACCAATATGGTTCTTTCAATATGGTCTTGTTACTGCCGATACGGTAAGCGAAATACCTCATTACTTTATAAAAGAAGTGCCGTATATACTTGCAGGTGATTTGTTAAGACCCCTGCCGAGTGTTGTTGTGGGCGAGCACAAGGACAAGGTCATCCAGGGTAGATGGCATCCGACCCAGTTTGCCTTTGTGACGAGCAGTGCGGACAAGTCAGCCATTTGTTGGGGTCTGCCAACAGTTCAGTAGCAAACACAAGCAGAACAAATAACAATGGCTCCACCTTATGTGTCCTGGAGTTATCATGTTTTCACATTCAATGAGTCAAACTTGAATGAAAGAATTATCATGTTTTCACATTCAATGAGTCAAACTTGAATGAAAAAAAAATTCTAAACGGAAAATTGGAACAAAATATTTCAATCACACAAGAGAGAATATTCAAGTGAGGAATAAAATAAAACCCCCTGAATAAAGCTTTAAAAGTTTGTGGGTTTATGAAAACCAATCAAGTTTCATTTACTTGAAGAAATGTAACCGGAATTTTAAAAAATATTTTTTATTATACTCACTTCTGTGATCCTATTGTGAGGCCATTTAAATTTTTTTTTTTACAAGAGCAGGAAAAATTCTTACATATAAAATAAAATTAAAAAAAAAGAATATGAATTAATTTGTCTAAATTCTAGAACTGAAAATAGAAAAGAAAAAAAAATTGTTCTTTATTTTGAAAGGTAAAAAGATCATGGTATCGAGCTGGACAAAGGAATAGAATAAGTAGTGAGGTGGTGCCTTTATGTGAATAAGCACTTTGGCAGCTGTGTTTGTCTAGCATAGTTTGTCAACAAACTTACTTGGTTGATGACACTTCAAAGTGTGGAGGGTACTGACTGCACTGTTATACAGGAATGATTTCAGACAATCTGTCAGGTAATGATGACATGACACTGTCAGATAATGACGACATGACACTGTCAGATAATGACGACATGACACTGTCAGATAATGACGACATGACACTGTCAAATGACGACATGACACTGTCAGATAATGACGACATGACACTGTCAGATAATGACGACATGACACTGTCAGGTAATGACGACATGACACTGTCAGGTAATGACATGACACTGTCAGGTAATGACATGACACTGTCAGGTAATGACATGACACTGTCCGGTAATGACTTGACACTGTCAGGTAATGATGACAAGACACTGTCAGGTAAATGACATGACACAGTCAGGTAATGACATGGCACTGTCAGGTAATGATGACAAGACAGTGTCAGGTAGTGATGACAAGACACTGTTGGGTAAATGACATGATAATTCAGGTAATGACAAGACACTGTCAGGTAATAATGACAAGACACTGTCAGGTAATGATGACAAGACACTGTCAGGTAATGACATGACACTGTCAAATAATGATATGACACTGTCAGGTAATGACACAACACTGTCAGGTAATGACATGACGCTGTCAGGTAATGATGACATGACACTGTCAGGTAAATGACATGACATTGTCAGGTAATGACATGACACTTTCAGGGAAATGATATGACACTATTGGGTAAATGACATGACACTGTCAGGTAAATGACATGACACTTTCAGGTAAATGACATGACACTGTTGGGTAAATGACATGACATTGTCAGGTAATGATATGACACTGTCTGATAATGATTTGACAGTCAGGTATTGACTTGACACTGTTGGGTAAATGACTTGACACTGTCTGGTAATGACATCACACTTTCAGGTAACAGTCAGGTAATGACATAACACTGTTGGGTAATGACATGATGCTGTCAGGTTATGACTTGACACTGTCAGGTAAATGACATGACACTGTTGGGTAAATGACATGACATTGTCAGGTAATGACATGACACTGTCTGATAATGATTTGACAGTCAGGTATTGACTTGACACTGTTGGGTAAATGACTTGACACTGTCTGGTAATGACATCACACTTTCAGGTAACAGTCAGGTAATGACATAACACTGTTGGGTAATGACATGATGCTGTCAGGTTATGACTTGACACTGTCAGGTAAATGACATGACACTGTCAGGTGATGACAAGACACAATGTTTCTCACACCTGAATAGCAAATCGTTTGATGACTTTGATTGACTAGTTAATTTTGCCCAGGATTAGCAATGTCTCAATTTCACCAGATATTCCAATATTTTATATCTAAAAGTTTCCTCTTTCTGTTACTTTAATTTCAAGTTTACATCTTCTTTATTACAACTTTTTTAGAGATATTTTTTAAAAATCTTTTGCTGGCAACCTCATGATTTCAAAAGCCATGATTTTTGTCACTATACTGATCCCTACATTTTATCCAAGTAATAGGTTTAATGCTAGCCATAAATTTGACGTCTTTTGTTTTTTTGTTGTTTTTTTTTGCTGACAGAACAAACATTAACAAATATTTGATTCATTTTTGGGAGCAAAAACTAAAATTACATTTGCATTCTTTAATGATTTTTTTTTCTATGAAGTTTAAGTAATTTTTTAATATTAAAGAAAATAAATTAGAATAGATATTATTCTAATATTTTATTTTGAAGTCTTAACATATTTTTGAGTAAACTTGCTATCATGTATTGTTATTATAAGATCTTTGAATGTGTACATTTGACACTACAGTTAATATATTTGGAATAATGTATATTTAACATTTAATGTTTTTGTCCTGTAAGAATTTTAAAAATTTAATCTGTTACACTCAAATGTTACTTCTCTCTGTTACACTCAAATATTAATTCTCTCGGCCTCTTTAAAAGCTTTAAACCATCTCATTTTATGTTGAGCTTAGACTAAATTGCAAGAAATGAATTGCCGTATAAGAACGGATAAATAATCAAACATAAATCTCATTGATTTATTTAATTTGATCCAAGCGGTGATCATTTCCTGAAAGAAAATGACATCCCTTAAAAACTACAATTGAATTGCCATTCTTATTAAAAATATTAAGAACCACACACTGTTGTGATGTTTTATATTTATTTTCTGCCTTTTTTAAAATGTAAGAAAATATTTCATCTTCTTTTTTCTTTTTTGGCAGATGGAATGACTCACTTTTTATAGTATTTTTAAAAAAAATTATTATAATTTTTTGAAATCGGATATATATCATACTTATCACATATGATTTGTTACGATTAGTGCCACAAGGTTGTTTCTTCTTTTACATTTATTTATTTTTACATGATAGTTTGAATTAAGGGATACCAAAAAACAAAAAGTTTGATCAAAATCACTGCTTACGTCATCAATTTTCTCAGCATTACACTGAAAGCAAAATTTACAATGAAGATATCCCCAAGTAAACATTATAATTTGTTTTTCTTTAAATCACTGGTTCTTTTTTTTTGTGATGGATTATTCATTATTAGAGTAAATTACCACTAGAGAAACGCTATGTCGTACGAAACACTATTTCATTAAGCGTTCTCTGTATGTTTATTTGCTTGTCTAACACAAAAACGAAGATGCATAAGTCGAAATAGTCCATTTTTCAATATAATTTCATCGTTTCGTTTTCCGGGAAATACTATTTTGTGAGTAAATTTGTGTCAACATCTTGAACCTTGCGCCTTGTATGCTGTCAACTTCCCTAGGAAGAACGATGGTGATATCCGGGTTAAGACTACTTTTCCTGTTTGATTTGGAAAACTCTCTTTTTTGGGATTGCATAATCACTTACTAATAGGTCAGTAACCACTCTGTTAAACTTTGCAATCCTTATTAATAGTAATGTTCTTTTTAAAGTGGTGTTTACGACGAAGTGAGCTTAACGTTGGTTTTTACTTCGTACGAAACGCTTTTATTTCTGCAGAAAAAAAAATAGATATGGGACTAACTCTTGGCCTCTAGAGTTATTTGAAAATAGTAATGTTTGTTTTGAGGGCATGTTAACGTTGAAGTATATTTTTTTTATTGTAGAATATTACTTCGGGGCAAACACTTTTTCATGTAGGAAAATTAAGGTAAATATCTAAGTCTAGTCTATATCTAGACTCCTAAGTTTTTATTAGGATGAAAATTAAATAGAATATAATTATATTTCAGATTTAAAGCAATGTCTAGCCTAAGAACAAAACAGAGCCCAAATGTAATCAATGCGGCATTGGCTAGTATTAGGGAAAAGCGGCTCTCTATTAGAAAGGCTTCTAAGCACTTTGGCATTCCACTTGCTACTCTTTACCACAAATTGACAGGCAAGCGGCCTGTCATAGCCTATGCAAAGACCCTACTCACGCCTGAAGAGGAGGTCAAATTAGCAAAGAGGAAAAAGAGAAATTTATTAAGTTTCAAGCCTTAGCTGTGGGGCTAATAGAAACGTGCAGTGTAGCAGTAGAAGAACCCCAAAACTGCACAGTCAAAGCTAACTTGACAGTAGATGACATTTTAAAGCTGCCAGCTTTTGTTACAAGGAATAAAAACAAGAAGAAAACAGTAAATGCTCCAACCATGCCAAACTTGGTCAATGGAGAAAAGTTTAGAGAAGCATTGAAAAAGAAAATCGCAGACAAAGAAGAAATAGAAAAAAATAAACTGAAAAGAAAGATCGAGAGGGAAGAAAGCAAAAAGAGAAAGGACGCACAAAAAGAGGCTCTCAAAAACGAAAATAGAGCAAGAAAGGGAAGAAAAAAGGCTTAACAGAGAAGAAGAGAAGATAAAAAAAAGGAAAATAGTGGAGTCCAAGAAAGTAAAGAAGTATCCAGTAATAGATATATCTGAACGCACAGTTAAATTAAAAAGTAGAACATGACATCGCTGCAGACAATATTTTTAATATTGAAGAGGATCACTTGTTGGCAGGAATGTGTCAAGGGTGCAAAAAAGGGGAAGGGGCAGAGGTTTGGGTCCAATGTGATGTGTGTGATGGCTGGTGGCATGCACGGTGCACGAAAAATTGTGCATCCTTAAAACAGGACACTTTTGTTTGCACTGTTTGCTGCCCTGACCAGTGACTGTAGACTATGTTATATTTTATGTTATGTTATTTTATTTCTAAACGTATTTGATCTACCTAAAGTTTATTTTGTAAAAAAAAAAGCTTATACTGATATTGTCAGTCTACTATGTTGTTCTTTGATTCTGTGTGCCTTTATTTAAATGTACATATCATACAGAACTAAGTTATTTGGGCTCTAATTTCTTTAATAAAAGTTTTTGCATTATTATTGACATCTCTGTCAGGGCTATGAGAATCACTGTTTGTGAAAGTTGTATTTTGCCCGGTCACAAGCTCATATTGTGATGTTTGTGAACGAGATTCACGTGGGAAGCGTGGAGCAGTCCATGCAAGGTCTGTCCAGGCCCACGGGTATAAAACTCGGGTGTGTCTCGGCTGTAGGAGAGGTACGGAGACAAGTCGCCGGGTGACGGTGAACACGAGGAGTACCCGAGCTTTCAGGGTTGCCGTGGTGGCCGGCTGGACTGTACGGCAGGCCTATGTTGTAACTAAGAGACACGGAGATTTGGTAGCGGTTAAGAGAGTTGTACATAGGTGACATGTGGGGACTCATGTAAATAAAGATTGCTGTAAAAAGGGACTTGAGTTCAATTACTGTACAACAGTTGTTGGTGTGTGAGCCTTGGACCAGAACCCTAGACAACGAAACCTGACAATCTCCAGTGTTATTTGTTAGACTCCCTTTACTTAAAAATGATTATTTGGTGATTTTGGTTATGTGTTTCCTATGAGGTCAAAGTGTTTCCTTTGAAAAAAAATACGCAAAAAAGTGTTTCTCAGGCGGTAGCTTACTGGGTCAGCTAATATTGCTTTTACACTATAACCTCGCGTAGTATTACAAAAATGCTTTCACATTATAGTAGTCTTGTGGTCATACTACTTGTAGGTGCTTTCATTTTTACTCCAAGTCAAGCGGTTTAGAAACTAAGCCTTGAAAGCAAGAAGTCGTGCTAATTTTAGCGTAAAGCGTTTGCAAAGTGGTAATTTACTCTACATGTTATTTAAAAGTTGAAATATGGTTATAGAAATCTGAAAACCAGGATTTAGTTTTTGTTCTTTGAATGTCTCCTGGAATCATCACTAAACTCGTCATTTTTTCATCAGAGGTTACATTTGTTTAAAGCTAGATTTTTATATTCAAGTACAACAATACTAACCACAATGATAGGTTCATTTTTACAAAATTGACACTTTTTCTTGTGTGATCCAATTCTTTAATTTTTATCTGTTATCTTCAGCTGCCGTCCCACCAACATGATTTATTTTTGACTTCACAGGAGTATGATCTGGATTATTTAATCTTATTTTTGTAAAACCCTTTGTTTAATTTATTTATCAGTAGTATAATGTCACATAGTATTTTTTTTAAATCTATGTATTATGTTATATAATAGTATTTTAAATTATTCATGTGTTCATGTGCCAAACATCTATCAACTTAATGATTTATTTAAACTGGGAATTAAACAATAATCTTGTATATAGAAGGAGTGTCTGTAGTAATTAGTATATATATCTCAAATTAAAAAGGAAAAATGGAACCTGAATATATAATTATTTACAATCTGTTTTTAAAAAACCAAAAAACTTTTTGCAACCCTTGTTTTTGCTGTAAAAAGAAATTGTCTCTCTTGAAATGAGTTTAGAAAAAGGTAACTTCAAGGTATGATGATTAGTATTTCATGTAGCTGTAGGTCCCTGGTAATATTATCTTTATTTGACCCTGTCCACCGTTATAAACTGACAGGAATTTATTTCATGTAGCTGTAGGTCCCTGGTAATATGATCTTTATGTGACCCAGGTCAACTGTTCAGTGTCATAGACTGACAGGAAGTTATTCCACGTAGCTGTAGGTCACTGGTAATACGATCTTTATTTGACCCAGTTCAACTGATCAGTGTCACAGACTGACAGGATCTTTAATCCATCTTGCAACAGGGACCAGTGCCCAATTTTTTTATTATCATCTTTAATTTTCCATTTCCTGAAATTATTATTATTTTTTTTTTTAACTCGTAATGTAACTAGAAACCAGAAGATCACTTTGATATCATTGACTAAAAATTATTGGAGTTAACAACAACAGATTTTCACAAAGTGATATTCCACTTTTAATTAATGATGCCCATAAAAAATTATGAATTGTTGTGACATTCATGTATTCAGTTAATTCATTCTCAACTGGATCTTGCAGAAACAGTTGTCAATTATAAATAAAGATTTTTTTTAAACACCACTCCTCAAGTCTTAAAAAAATTATAATACAAAATAATTATCACTACTGACTAACCAAATGTAAAATTATATTAACTCTAAATTTTTACATTTTTCATGTCTTGTAAGACTTGTTAGGTAACCACGGAGGGGTCACCAACAAGCTCGGATGTTTGCAATCACATTTTTAAAGCAGTGATAACAAAGTAGATACATATTATTTCATGTGAAGGCCTACTCTGATGTATGCTCCAGTTTTTCTGTATTGACCTTTTTCTATTAGTATTAACATTTTAATCATTCTGTTTGGAGGGCCATTATGGGCATGTGTCCTTCAGCTAGTAACATATCATAAGTTAAATGTCTTACATAGCTCTGTTAACCTATCCACTATCAATAGCATTGATAGCTCACTTGTTAGTGCCACTGTGATCATTTAAAAATATGAATTTATTTGGTTTGAACTCATTGCAAGGTGCTATGTGTAACATTGTTCCAACTATTCCTGGATATTAATTTAAAAAAATTTTATAACTAGATTTTTTTAGTAGCAGTTAATTTAAAAACAATTTCCATTTTTACTGCAGGCGTCAAGAGATTTTAATATTTATGTATAGGCCAGTAAACACTTTAGATACATACTATTTGCATCTGGTAGCAAACAAAAATTAATTATTTGACATTTAAGTCTCTTAACACAAACATGCTTAGTTTTTTACACTATTAAATTTTAAAAAATAACTTAAAGTTTTTGTTTCATTATAATTCATAAGTTCATTTTTCATGTAAATCTTCATGATCATTTAACAACATAAGTAATATAGTCATGTATTTCTATCATTAATTTTGTTAAAATGCCCAATCTTTGTAATTGAATCTATCTGTGAATGTATTAAACCTCAATAAATATTTAATTATTTATTTATTATTATTATAAGGCAGAATATAGAGCTCAATTTTCAATAGCTGTTAATTTGTTTAAAAAATCTACTTTCTACTACTATAATTTGTGTCATCATGTAGGTAAACCTAAGTTCTAGTCAATATGTTCTTGTGTAATTCTGTCACACTGTATAGTATAATAAAAATACAACACATTTCTACACTATACACTGGTATTTTAAGTCAATTCATTTGCATCTTGTCTCTTTCATAGCTCTTGAGTGTTTTGTGTGTGCTCCTTGTGTTTTTTTTCAACCTCTTTGACTTAAATCTTTTTGGACTGTCACTGAATCAAGACTGGATACATAAGTGTATGAGACAATATTTGTGAGGAATTCAGTTTGGGGTGATAAAAGCACTAAGAATTAACACCCACATTTGTGATTAAATAAAATACACTACTGAAAAACTGTTTCCAATCTTCAGGTTGTAATTGTAATAATTTGGAAATAAGATTTTTAAAAAGGGAACTTTTAAGGGGGTGAAAATAGTAATTTTAAGGGAGTTAGGAAAATTTATTCACATTTAAAAAAAGTTATATAAAATTTAGTTCAATTATGTTTGATTTCTAATTATAAATTACAAGTAGTATATTATTAATTTTAATTCCCACAAAATTATTTAAGTATGCAATTAAATATGCATTTAAAGGAATTTTTAAGAAACCATGTAATTTTAGTTTATAACTGAGATTGGCGTTAACTTGGATTGCAAGTTATACACATAAATATAGCTTGATGATCAAAATTCTCCAACCCAAAATTTCAGGTCTCCACTTCATAACCCTTTTCATTAAAAAAAATGAGTGTTGAGGGAACATAAAAATTCTTTTTAAAAAAAAATTCTATGATCTGGGGCTGGGTAGTGGAGTAAATAGTGCGCTCCCTTCACAAGCTGAGGGGCGTGGGATCAAGCCCACGAAAAGCCACTATAAAAATGTTGAGAAATGACTAACGCTAAGAAAGGGATGGCCGCCGCCAGTGTCTATTAAGCCCGAGAATGTTCTAATGGAAACATTAGAATCCCCTACGACCTTGAAAAAAAGAGGTTATGGGGACTTGAAAAAAAAATGGTCTGAAACAAATGGAGGCAATTTTATAGGAATAAAAACCATAATATGGGAATAGCGTATTTGAAAACAATTCCCACCCACAATTTTCACAGATTTTAAACGGACATCCTTTACAAAAATTTTTTGTAAGCTATTTTGGCAAAATTAAACACAGATTTAATGAATGACTAAAACAAAACAAGAAATTGAAATACCCAATAATTTATTTTTCAACAGTGGAGGAAGTATTTGTCATAACATTAAAAAAACTAATGCAAGAAAACACTTCAATGTTAGATAATCCAGTTAAAAGGAAACTTAAAACAATACCTACTTTTTAAAATAAAAATCCTTTTGCATGGGCTAGTACAGAACAAATAATTTGTAGGTAAAATAAAGTTTTTTTTACACTACAAAGAAAATAGAAATGATTGAAGTTAAACCTTAAAAATCTTGTATATCTTTACAACAATTTACTTTAAACAATTTTTACACCATCCATTTCCATGTAGACTTTCTTGAACACAAGTTTACTTTCTACCAACATGGATTCATTCTGTTTCTATTTTTCAACACTCTAGTTCCTTAAATTCAGTATTTGGCATCATGAGAAGAATTTAGACTTAGAGATAGACTTTAAGATGAATGGATTTATACCAAGATGGCAACAATCATACAGATTAAAGAAATGGATGAAATAAATATGATTGGCAGTTTAAGCATGGATTAGGGTCAATTTGGATGTCAAAAAATATATAAAATAATTGATGACTGTCAATGCCATCATCTAAATAAATAACAGTTGCTTTAGTATTATATAAATAAATCTACTTAAAATCATCCACCGATAAAATACATTTACAAGCCAACCTGTAAAATTTATCTATATTTTACACAGGTGTTGAATGTTTGCAATTCAACAGCAGAGAACTACTTATTTCCCTTTATTCCTTTTCTTGAAACAGCTAAATGAAACAGAATAAATCTACTTACATTTAAATTGAATTCCGTAAATAACCTATCAATTTAATAAAAATGTAATTTTTGTTTTCTATGTACTGTTTGGTTTTTCAAAAGACTTTAAATTTCCTCTTTTTGATGCAGCAGGTTGGCATGCAAATAAAATAACAAATTAAGAATCTTTAACTAAAAAAAAAACTGTTACAAAGAATAATTTAACAAATGAAGATCTAATGCCAAGTGATCAAAATAATGAAAAAATGTCAGTGCAAGTATTTTAATAACAAAAAAGCTATTGCAAAAGATGTCACCTACTTCTGTTCATTTTTATGACTGAAGTCTCAGAACAACCAATCATTTAGCTGCTTTCATTTTCAAAGCACACAATTAAGATATTGTTTAAATAAATGGAAAAATAAAATATGACTTGATAAAAAATTACATAATATGGCATTACTGTAAATAGTCAAGGGCAGTAATATGAAAGTCAGCAGTCAGCACCAATGTCTGTGAGTGATTTCCATCAGTTTCGACACACCATCTGGTTTCTTGTCCAAACGTCATGTACACATTCATTAGATGGGCAGCCATGCGGGTTGAGTGCCAGGGACAAAAAAACTCATTTAAAAAATGGGAAAACCCAAAAACACAGGCAGGAAACATGATAGATATCTTAGAGCTTTAGATGGAATGTGGGGCTGTGTACTACATGGTCAATAATGCGACAACTTAGTCTCAAGCCCTATGGGGTTGTGTACTACATAGTCAATAATGCGACAACTTAGTCTCAAGCCCTATGGGGTTGTGTACTACATGGTCAATAATGGGACAACTTAGTCTCAAGCCCCATGGGGCTGTGTACTACATGGTCAATAATGGGACAACTTAGTCTCAAGCCCCACACATCCTACAAATAACATATGTTCATTAGTGAAAGTAAACATTGGATCGCTGTGTACATTAAACAAGCGTAACAAATAATTTCCATGACCATTACAAAAAGTAATAAAGATGTAATAATTTCTATATACGTTTTCAAATGTAAAATTTATGGTTAATATAATTTTTGTCTACCATTTTAGGTTGACATAAATATTACTTTCAGCACACAACAGGCATGGCCTCACCTGCTGGACGTTTCACCAAAAAAAAAAAAAATTCTCTAAAATCATGCTCACGAAATAATATAATTCACCATTTAACAAGCAGCATACTTTCAACTGTGACAGTATATTTACCCAAGAAAGCAAGAACTATTTCTTTTTATCCCCTAAACAGTGACTCTACTTAAAGGGTTGTAGTGATAACTATCAAAATTTAACACAGCTTTACAGTGAGGCTTGTTTTAATAAAATAGTAAAGTGCATGATACACCTTTACATTGCAAAGATATACAACCTTAAGTTATTAAAATATAGGGCAGGTGGTCAGGTTATTTCATTTATTTTATTTAACTCTTAATGTGCCAAAGCGCGATAATCCGAGGTTTACCTTTTTTTTTTTTAACCAAAGCGCGATAATGCGCGACTTGATAGAACTCTCTTTAGAAAAGAAATTACAGAAAATAAAAACTCTTCAGTGCGTGAAAAACGATGTTTTTGACTTCCGACAATGGCGGCTGTTTCCCTTGCTAGTGTTATCGCTCGATTCGCGAGGTTTTTTGGAAGTTTTTATGTTTTTTTTTTTTTAAGATGCAATTTTGCTATACTTTATTACTTAAGTAATAGTACTAAACTAGAGTTAAAAATAGTTTTAAACTCAAAACGGTCTTTTGGGTACATAAAATAACCATTCTTATCCTAAAAGATGATGTCAGTATATCACAATAATATTATTAATGGATTTTACGCAATTTTTTAAATTTCATAACTGGTTGATCGAAATTTAGGAAATTCTTACGGCACTGAGGCGGAGGTTTTCCGAAAACCTTATGGCATACTAAGAGTTAAATCTATAACTTCAGCTGTTTGAAATTAGTATTCTTAAGATTCATTTGTTTATTTAAACTACTAGTATTAATATTACAGTCATGCTATTCTGTGATAAATATTACAGCACAAAGTCCATTTGAAATTCAGAGTTTGCAATTGGTTGAGACGAAAAATCATGGAGCTTAGTTCTGGAGATGCTCTAGAAAGAACTCCTCAACAGAATCTGTGTTCCACTTGTCGATTCCCAGTGTTTCCACGACATTACGATTTTCATCTAACAGCTTGATTACTGGATCAGCTCCACGCGTGTAGCGCACTGTTAATCCAGGGAACCTGTTTGGACGGTCGCTCTTTACGAATGCTGGGGAAAATAATGTAAGTTAAATAGAATTTATAATAAAATTCTAAATCAAAGTAAGACAATAGAACAATTTAAAAAATCATGTTAAGCCTGGTCCCTTTTTGGACTCAGGACGTGTTAGCACATTTTCGTATTATGTATCAGTACTTATGTTAGATATCAGCATTATGTAGTTATCAGTAATTGTGTTTAGATTTTAGACATATTTTTATGAATTTTTAGGAACTCTTGTGTGTTGATGGTGGTAGGAACTCTTGTGTGTTGGTGGTGGTAGGAACTCTTGTGTGTTGGTGGTGGTAGGAACTCTTGTGTGTTGGCGGTGGTAGGAACTCTTGTGTGTTGGTGGTGGTAGGAATTCTTGTGTGTTGGAGGTGGTAGGAACTCTTGTGATATACATCATGGGTCTAGGACTTTCATACTTCCAGGAGCTCTACTGCCACTACAAGAGGTCGGATCGAGTAACTGAGTGTTGATGCACAAATGGCAGGTCAGGACATACAAAAAACATATATACATCATGGGTCTAGGACTTATGGATGCTGAGATCTAGGGTGATGACAGACGGACGGACCGACAGACGGACAAAACGGATACAATAGCCCATTTCGACTTCTCGAAAATGCGCTAAAAAGAATTAATTTAATAAATGACAAAACAAACAAAACTATGCATTCTAATTTACCCTGTACTTGTGGGAATCTGCCCAATTTTCATCCACATACAACCAGCTCAGCAAATGGATATTTCTGTGCAGAATGATGAAATATATAGGGAATGAAACTAAGAAAACATATGGGGGCCAACGCACATGAATAGTAAAAAGATAAAATTGCAATGTTTGTATGAGAGCCATAGCTTAATTTGAAAATATGAGCTGTACAAAGACAAGTTCACTCATTAAAACATAAATTTCATTACAATTACATACTTTATTATAACAAATGTTACATCTCTTTGCACCCCCCCCCCAAGTTTGCAATACACGCCTGACGTGACTGTATCCACGATAGCTAGAGCTAGGAAATTTTTAATACATAATAACTGGTATCCATGTTTTGGCCTGTAATCAAAATGGAATTAATAGAATTAGTATTATAAAATGTATGATAAACTTTAAAAAATATTAGTTGTGAATCTATATTCAATAAGTATCAGAAAGTATCTAAAATTGTAACGATTTTATGAACAATTGGAGTCATTTTGAATATCCATTGGAAAAACGTCTCGAGTCTCATGAATATCCGCCAACCCCCACCTCCAAATTTTTGCGTGGGTTTAAGGCAGGGGCCAGCTCTTTCAATAACAAGGTGCAAGCTCTCTAGTTCCATTAGGTAGTCCAAACTGGCGAAAAAAGGCGTTTTGGGGTCATTTTTCATAGTTTTCAAAAAATAAATAAAAATACTTCTAGGAGACTTACACAAATAAAATTAATATGTGAATAAACTTCAAATCTTTATCTACAGAAATATAAATTTTTTGTATCTGTAACTTGTGTCCATATGTATTTTTAATGTGTTTTAAAAGTATCAGTTTTGACAAATTTTACGGCGTTTTTTCGCGTGAATTTTTACCATTAGGGGTTTGAAACGCTGATCCCTTCGCGCCTATTCAAATTAGCTACGTAGTGTTACCATCAAATTAAAGGGCAGATACTACCCTTTCGTTTGATGTATAGAAAGTATATCTAACTTTATTATTTCATTAAAAAAATTCAGATTGAAAACTTAAGTCGAAGGAAAAACAATGAAATTAAACAAAGCTGTATCACTTTTCGCACACCGATAGAAAGATCATTATAATAATCAAATTACTGTTGTAAAATCAAATGAGTGGTAACTATTGGCGCGAAGCGATTTTCTTTAGAAAAACCTAACCATTTCCATTTTTGGTGTTTACGGGGACAACGCAGCGAGTCACTGCGAAGTTCTTTGACCACGGTCTAGTGGTTTTGTTAATAGGAATTACTGGTGTTTGAGACGTCAATCAATACGTAAGTAATATATTTAAAGTTTTATTTACATTTAAACAAAAGATTTACACCTGTTTTAGTTTAGTTCATTTAGTTAATAAAAACATATTTTTATCTTAAGCAACACTGCTGGTCTCATCGCAGTAACATTATAAAATTGGGAGAGTCTGGCACATAGGGTATGATTAGAGTTGGATGTATTTAATTTAGGACAGTCTATCGATAAAAAACATGGATAATCTCAGAAATGACTGCATAATACATACTCAAAAGAAGTTACATTTAATAATTTTTACAAAATACGGCTGTAATAATTATTTACAATACGGGTTTCTGCATAAATTGTGAATCGATTTCAAGATGGATTCCCGATAGCCTGTGGCAACGGAGTATGTTGGAACTGGCATTCTTTTCGGGGGGTGTTAGGATTGAATATCAATGAAATCTTTTTTAGAAACAAATATTTATTTCAAAGTTCTAGGAACTATTATGAATTTTTTCATTCATATTAATTACTTAGTATAAATATTTATTAGTATTATTATACTTGATAATATTTAGATGTCTTTGCTCTGCACTGTGAATCTTGTGTATACCAAATAAGTAGGATAACATAGACTCGCCCAATTCATTAATTAGTATGATATTTATTAATGAATATCAATAAAACTAATCTGAATCTGAGCTAATGTTCAAAGTTAAATACTCTGATTAAAAATATACTATTTGTATTTAGTAGATTGATAGTTGGCCTATTATAGTCTTGGTTTAAGTATAGTGCAACTATATTAATAAATCAATAAATAGTTAATAGGTTTATAATTCCAAATTAATTCCTATACTTCATCTAGAGACCATGCCATGAATAACAACATCATCACAGAAATAGAAAGTGATGACTATGCTACTTTGCACTGATTGAAATGGTAACCAAGATGTAGTACCAGTAGCTGGAATGAACTCTTCATTGAGTATCATAAGAAAGCTAATATGTAAGTATTGTAAATTGTAAGTATGGTTTTAAGTTCAATAATAAATCTTTTAATGTTAAAGTATTGACTTCAAACACTTCCTTACCAAAGATTACACATAATTCTANGTATTTTGACACTTTCTGGGACTGATTCTTTGATGGATTATTTAGCAATGACATTGAACCTGGATTCTTTATCTCCAGCCTTGGATAAGTGCGGTATTACTTTAGCTAATGTATGTACACCACTTTATTTTGATAAAACAATCTGTAGTGAAGTTAATGTGACTAATAAAGACTTATAAAACATTTCTTAAAATAAAAGTGGGGAAGAAAAGTGATGACTTACAGTTACAGAAATTTCTTTGTGCTAATTTAATCTTAAGTGAGGTAAAGACTAAACAAACTGAAAGGTATGGTGAAGTTCAAAATATTGCACTTGCACATTGAAAAAGGAAAATAAAATGAAATTTTAATCAGTTTTTTAAACAATAATTTATAAGTTCTGTACTTGTACTAGTTAAAAGAATTTTATGAATTTAAGTGGCTAAACTGTTTCTTTTTGCAATTCATTCCCAGAAGTTTAAAATTAACCTTATCATGATGTTTGATGTGTAGATTTTTAAGACAAGGAGACATTTATTGTAAAAATTTTTGTATCATTTAATGCAACTATAAAATATTTTTTTATGGTGTTGAGCATTGATATTTGTGACATTTCATTTTTTAATAAGTAGATATATCTGAGAACACTTTAAAATGCTTTTGATCCTATTGTATTATGCAAAGCATTTTCAATTATTTTTTTTTTTAAAACCTCATTATTTAAAAATAATGTGGGGCCAGTATATTTGAAATTAATTTAATTCATGTAAATACACTTTAATGCTATTGATTCATAATGCTTACTGTGCTGATCAACACTATCTTTAGTTTGATGTATGGTATGTTGAGTTATGTCAATTGCATAATTTTTTTATGAATTTTTATATTTTAGCATTTTTAATTATCACGTGTTAGTACTTAGTGTTACTACTTATGAGGTTACTAGTTTTAAGGATTTTATCAATTAAAGTGATTAAACTGTTTCTATCTTGAAATTCATTCACATAAATTGTTGGGCTTATTAAAAATACCTTAATTTGATGTTAGATGTTGGATATATTGATTTTTGTGACGAGGTGACATATTTTTATTTTTACATTTGTGTATCATTTCATGCCACTTTTTAAAAGCTATTTTAATGGGGTTAAGCATTAATAAGATTTCTCTCATTTCATTTTTTAATAATTAGATTCATCTGAGAACCTTTTGAAATGTCTTCGGCTCAATAGTGTTTTGCCAAGCATTTTTTATAATTTTTTAAAAACTTCAATTTTTGAAAATTTAATAGGGTGGGTATCTTTGAACTTATTTTAATGGATGTAAATGTAATTAAATGCTATTTATTCACATTACTCATTGTTGCTGTTAAAATTACCTTTAATTTGATGTATGGTATGTTTATTTATGTCAGTTCCTTAATTTTATATGAATTTTTGAAACTGTGCATTTTACACTTTTCCGGTCGGAAAATAAAAATGAAAAAAAATTGATGTTTTCAATTTTTAAATATTTTTTTACTTTTGAATGAATCAATGTAGAGGCTTCAAAAAAATTGGGCTTATTAATTATAAACTTTGTTGTAACTTTACCAATTTCTAGACATCTCAGTAAATTATGTTAGAAAATACCAGTCTTTGAAAATGACCTTTTTTGAAAAGTGAAAAAATGCCAATTTTGGCCTTTTTTCAAAAAATTTGAAAATAGCATAACTTTTTTGTTTTTTAAGATAACTCGGTAATTTTTTTCCCAATGTCTTAGAATAAAAAGTACTACAAAATGAAATACACCAAAATTATAAAATCCTAAAAAATAAAATCAGTTTGGACTACCTAGTTCCATGCCCAAGTATTAACAATTTTATTATTTTATTTTCAAAACTTATGTTAATGGCTCTTAAAAAAACTGAAAATGTTGTAAATTGTAACTTTTACTTTTAGCTCTTCCGCATCAAGAGGTTGCTGACCCCTGGCACTAACTTACTGTTGGACCAGGTGGCTCATTCTGATCTTTCTGACAGCATTGGAGGCATCCTGGTTTTATGGAACTTAGTTTGAAATCATCCATCAACTCGCATGTAGAACACATTAGGTTGGGGGTGAACCCTTTGAGAGCACATTCTTCAACAAATTCTAGACTGCATTCACATAAGTAAACCTGGTGGGAAAAAAATATTTCATTAAAAATATTATATCATGTGGCACCATGATTAGATCAGCTTGACTGTTCCTTTGAGGGTAATTAATCTCTAAGAAGTTAATAAGTAATCTTGAGACTTAGGTGCTGAACTCTGACTCTAGCTCTGAAGGGATAAAGCAAAGAAAACAGTGAGCCCAACTATTTACATGATTGTTGCTATGGCCATGCGAGGGGCGTACAGAGACTGAAATTTTGCAATTTTACACTTGAAAAAAAGGGAATAAGTGCAATTCTTTTTATCCATAAATGATAGTTTAACGTAATTAAGGTTGTAGTTTTGGTTTAGGGCAGGGTCTGGGTTAAGGTTAATCCTCGGAATCCCGATCCCAAATTATTTTCCACTTATAAGAGGATGTAAAGTACATCAAAATATATTATATATTGATAGAACATATAACAAGTGGTATTTATTGTCCAATAACCAGTAATAGATTATTAAATATTGAAATTGTCACACAACATTTGATAACAGCTGCCAAAAACGAAGTTAATTTAAATCCCGCCAGTTTCCCTGCAGGTAAAACACAAGGAGTAGTGTTTACTGGAGCGGCGGTCTAAGAAATCAGCCTAAATTATTTTTAGAAAATTATGAAAATATGCTGAGGCTGAGATACATACTGATTAACAAATAAATGGCTTCAATTATGACATAATTAATTGTTTATAACCCAGACGTTTTGATAAATAAATAAGTAAGTATCTCTCTATGTGATAACACATAAATAATTTGGGACCAGGATTTAGAGGATTGCCGGGTTATGTTTAGTTGTCTATTTTTTAAATTAAAATAGAAAACAACAAATATAGCAGTCAAAAATATAATATATTTGCCGATATATGGAGCCCACTGTTCTCTTTGCATCTTACTCTAGTCTTAGTGTACACTAGTATATTATTTAAATTGATTTAATATTGGTCTACCAATTATATCGGCCGATTTTTTGTAAGGGATGTCGATGCCAAACAATAAAATTTAGTATACCATAAATAAAAATGCTCTAGATAGCAAAGATTCGTGAAAATCGCAGGAATCTAAAACAAATAATTTGTTTTGTGTGGAATAATAAAATGTACCGTGTGCAGACCTGTCATTGGAAACCATTCCATTCATTTTCATCCTTCAACCTCATTTTCACTTTATTACTATTACTATTGTTTTGTTCTCGTTGTTTCATAAAAGTTGGACGTGTACAAAATTTATTTAACTATTGGTTAAAATTAACAATTGTAAGTCAAAGCCAAAGGTTGAAAAGGAGTTATTAATTTTTTGTACATTTTTAAAAAGGACAGTTCGTTTTGTCATGAGTCATATGCATATGTCTTAATGTCTATGTAGATCATGATCTGGAACTTGTAAACATATATCAGTATTACTTAGTATTTTCAGATTATCAGTCAGTATCAGAAACTTCGTTTTGGCAGAAAAAGTTCGGTAATACCGACAAAAATGCATATCGGTAGACCCATAGGATTTAATCAACATATCTGCTTTATTTTCTGAATGAAAAGAACAAAAATTACAGTGCATTTATAAATTTATAGTCTATTCTATAGTCAATAGTATAGTCACAAGCACATTCATTGAATTGTGATTGGTTTAACAATGAACAAACAAACAAAAACACACAGAAGAAGCTTTTTAAAACTGGACGGGAGCAGGATTTGATCCCACTAACTCTAACGGATTTACCAACAGGGGAATGGAACTATCACTTCGTCTAGCTAAGCTCATGGCTCATGTCAAATATCGATTTTTAAAAATTATAATGGTAAAAGCGAAGTATGTCGACCGTGACGTCAGGGTCATGGCGGCCTTCTTTGTTGCTTTAGCACGTTCTTTAAAAAGCTTTAAAATTAAAATTCTATAGCTATACCTAACCCAAACCCTAAAACCTTCAATTTTCCGAAAATTCTTAAGCTATAGGCTATAGGCATAGGCTATACAGTATTCAGTATACTATACTATACTATACCTAACCCAAACCCTAAAACCTTCCATTTTTTATAATCCTTTTAGAATTTATAGATCTTTTTTTTCCAGCAACCGTTAGCGTCGTGACATCACGGTCGACATACTTCGCTTCAGCCATTATAATAAATGTTTGTCATTAGTACTCATTAGTTTACAGTGATTAAATTTACACCAATCACCAATGAATCAAGTTTTTTTTACCTTTAAAATTCATTAATCAGCTTACATTTACATAGTAATCATACAATTTGATTAATGACCTATTGTTTAATATTATTAAAGTAATACAGCATATATTTATGACCAGTTATAACAGCAGACAACTCACAGGGATGTTGCTAGCTGAGATGACTACTACTACTACTACTACTACTAGTGTTACGTACACATTAACTATTAACTTATTAACACTGTTTAACACGTCTTCGTAGCACTAGCCAAGCCAAGCCGGCCAAGGCTCGGTGAGTTGTCTGCCGTTACTTTGTCGTAGCAGCAGACACTTCGTTAAAGAAGTCAACAATGTGTGGGGTAATATGTCATTTTAAACAATTTTTAAAACTACGATAATAAGTATTAACAAACCATTAATAGCAACAATGGCGGAACGAAATTGAACCACTCCGCCATCTTCACCAGATGGAGAGCTACCAATGATAATAGACACCGTCGTCTTGTTTGCCAGTTGATATTTTTGCTCTTCACAGAGTACACATCAACCAAAGATTGAAGGGAAATAACTCTGAAACTCACAAAACACTGGCTTGTAACTTGTTTTGTCAGTGTTAGGTCTGTAGCGGTGAGCTGTTAAAAAAAATAAAAATAATTGAACGGAAATAAAACATAAAACTTTCAAAGGTAATTTCTTATTTCAGCGCAAATTATTTTTCGAGTAGTTTAAAATAAAAAAAAATCAACTTTACTTACTCTTAAATATATTTTAACATAAACATCCTTCTATGTAGGCCTATGCCTATATTCCTATATAATAAATTTAGTTCAATTCAATGAACAACTGACAACTGGCTGAGTCTCGGAGTTGTAGTCTTGCAGTGCCTTTTGCCTTTATTATTTTATTAAAATTTAATTTTTATTGTACTTAGTGATAGTAATAGTAATAATAATATTACAATGACAATTGACAATAGCGTCAATAGTAATAGGATAAATGAAAATGAATTAACTCTTTTAAAAAATCGGAGTGTCTACTGCTACGACAAAGTAACGGCAGACAACCCGCGCGGATGTGGCTGGTGCTACGACATGTCATAACGCTAGCAACATCCGACCGGGTTGTCTGCCGTTACGACAAGTTACGACATGTCGTAAACAATTTTTTGTATTTTCAAATATGCTATTACTAATACTTAAATACTAAACCATAATTCTCATAATGAAATATCATGATCGCTAGATAAGCTTATTAATGAATTTTAAAGGTTTACAAGAAAATCTAGATTGAGCCATTAAATGAAAAACAGTTATAATTTTAAAAAATTACTGATTCTCATCAGCTTGGCTAGATCAAGTGATAGTCGGGTTGCTCTGCAATGATACGACACTAGTGATAGCGGGATC
>MUZC01000202.1:1031778-1046698 GCA_002072015.1 Radix auricularia | reverse complement strand
ATGTCGTAGCACTAGTTTCCTGACTAGCGCTACGACATGTCGTAACGCTAGCAACATCCGACCGGGTCGTCTGCCGCTACGACAAAATTGTCGTAGCGCTAGCCACATCCTTAAAAAATTGTAAAAAGTGTTAATGTATGTTTAAATGTTTAGTATGTTTGGGGCCCCCAAACTTTTTATATTTTATAATAAAAGTGTACTTATGTTTGTACGAACCCTTGAAAATAAAATAAATTTATAAATCTTATCTATTAAACTGATCGCTACTCAGACCTGATAGTCTTAATAATCGAAAAACTTGATTTAATTGGCTCACTTAGACTTAGAAAACATAGTAATAGTATAAATTGAGTATAAAATATAGTTTATATTTTAAAAATTTCTCAAATTAGACAAGCTCCGCTGGCCGCGTGGAAAGACTATAGGTTCGTGATGCAAGCGGTGTCGGGATCGATTCCCAGTGATGGAATATTTTTCTTTTTTTTTTCTTTCCACACTCAACTGTAACATACTGGCGAACACTTCAAACAGTTATTTCTTTGTGTTCGTTTTTTTTTTCATTATTATTATTTAGTTACACTCTTATATTAGCTGTTAGCAATCATTTTACTTTAAGGGATGCTGGCTGGGTAGGGCCCCCGTTTTATTGCAGCCCGGGGCCCCGTGCAGTCTTAATCCGCCCCTGATCCTGGATACTGGATAGTATCCATAAAAAAATCATAAATAAATATCCTGGCTGGGTAAGGCAAGGGGCCTAAAATTTGTATTTGAAGTGTTGAATTTGTCTAACAAATTAAAAATCAAGACGAACAGTAAATAATAAGGCTATTGAGATATGGAGTAAAAAGCACTCCCATGCCCATATTTTTTCAATATTTTCATGTAGGCCCTATTCTAGGCAGGGCAGAGTAAGTGACTATCACTATTAGTAACTAAGTTATATCTGTTGATTTTTAAATCAGCTTAATTTTTAAAATTTTTACTTAACTTTTATTACCATGCATTGGCATTGGCCGTAATAGGAATACTAGGATGAGTGCCGCCTAGTGGTTCAAGATTTTTGGCAAACTCTTCTAAAAATAAACAACTGCAGTTGGCTTAAAATGTTGCCCTTTCAAATAAAGATATAAAGAAAGCAATCCATCTGGTGAGTATACCATGTCAGCACACTCCTCTCTACAACATTGATAGTCTGATAGTATGGATGGATGACATTTTCAAAAGTCATTATACTTAATTAATGAATATTTTATAAATACATCTTGGAAGTTTCAAGTAGGTTTAAATTCATTCTTCAGTTAGAATTCTTCTTCCTAGAAATTAGTATACATTTTTTTGTCTCAAACTTATTGTTTTTAAGTTTAACAATTTCTCTTTCACTGATCAGTTAGCTGCTTAATTGAATGCAACTGCTTTTAGAGTAGGCTAGTGAATCAAGTGAGCAGTAAAGTGTAATAAAAAGATTATATGACTATATTATCTCTATAGATGGAATTTTATCTTTCTCTCTTCCAGAATTTTGTGAAAGTATATACATAATTTTCCCATTAATATTATAGAAATTATATTTTTTTCACTCCACCCAACAAAGTCTATGGATTTCATTTCTTTTTTTAAAGTTTTCAAAGTATCCCTACTGTCTTTTAAATCCTCCTTTTAAATACAAGTATCATAATAGCTAGTTGTTTAGGGGTTTGGATCCCCCATTTAGCTGCTGCAGGACAAAATTTAACATGACATGCTGCCATAAGACTGATGTATAAAGGAGATAAAAATAATTTAGTGTTCAGATAAGCTATTAGAGTCTTCCCTAAGGGAATATTTAAGATTAGGGGTGGCTTTATTTGCACTAGCCGCAATGTTGTCTTCTACATCATTGTGTGTAAGTGCTGCCCTTTAAAATACATAGGTGAGACGGGGAGGCAATTTTCGCGCCACATGGCTGAACACATTCGGGCCATTACACAAGACAAATAGTGTCCCGTCTTCCGACATTTCAATGGACGCGACCATAGGGGCATCAAGGACCTGGCAGTCACTGCCAATGTTTCTTGCACAAACACACCCGGGAGGGTCAGTCTGGAGAATAAACTCTTACAAGAGTATGGGACTCTTGCGCCACATGGGATGAATGTTGTGTTTGCTTTGACCACCTAGTCGTTTTGCCCCACCCACTCTCTCCTTTCCTATATAGGCTCGTTCTGCTCTCTTGCAGCGTTACTTTTATTGACTCTTTGGATTTCACCTCAGCTAAATTTTTATTATATTTTTTAATAATCGTTTTCTTTGTGTATTTTATGTCCATTGAAAAAAGGCTCTTTGACAAAACGTTAAAACATTCACTGTTTTGTTACGTCCTGTCAGACTAACCCTTACGCTGTTTACGTCTTTTCCATTTACTTTTTTATAAGCCTAATTGCAGTCTCACCCCTCATTTTATTTATCAGAGTGCAAGATATTCTTAAAGCCATTAGACTGCATAGAATTAATCAACTATGACTAAATATTTAAAGTAAAATCCTGCACTGCTAATTGATTTACTGGCAATAAGTCATAGGAATATATCGTATGGTATACATAGCCTTTAGCTTTCAAAGGTGTTTTAAGTTACACAATGAAAAATGAGTTGATTTAGCATTGAAAGGTGTTTTAAGTTCAGGAATGAAAAATGAGTTGATTTAGCATTGAAATGTGTTTTTTAGTTCAGCAATGAAAAATGAGTTGATTTAGCAAGGAACATTGAGTTGAGTATAGAATCTCAAACCTGCTACTTTTATGTTTTTATAAAGAAATTCATTTGAGTCTGTCTCTAAGTGATCATTTTCTTGATAATTTAGAAGAGTTAGTAATGTATGTCACCATACTTGTTTACTATCTTTTCATGATTTGAAATTGTTAGAAATATAACATTCAAAGTCACTTAGTCTATCTAAAAAAAATAAAAAATTTCAAATTAGATATAGATATTTAAACAAGGGAACCTTCGTAGAATTTAACTTCCTCATAAATTATTGTCTCAGAAATCATATATCCAGCCAGTTTGTTTACATTAATCCAAACATCATTCAAAATTACATACTTTGTTGCATGCATCAATTAACTATACATGAAATCACCAATATATAATAACTATAATTTTCTTCATTTTGTGAAGTTTGGGTCTTTTTATAAAACTATTGTGTTCAAGACTGTTGGAAAATTTTTATCTGTATGTCCACAAAAGGTTTAATTTTAGTCATCAGAAAATGCATGCTCACTGCAGACAGTGTTATCTGTTTTGCATTTGAGTAACAATGGCTTTGCACCAATTCTTTTTTTATTTATTCTATATCTCATTGCTGAATGGTTTTCGGATAGTGAGGATTTAAAAATGAGTTCCATGATGGGTTATGTTTGCACCTGGACACTTATTTCTCAGCCAGTGAATCGATGTTATGACCAATATTTGAGATGTCAGCGTTAGTCCAAACTTCCTATTTTAATTTAGGTCATGAATAAATTGCAGCTCTGGTTCCCAGTTATAGAGCATTCCTTGAACACTATGATGGTGATATTATGAAAAAGTTAACAACATAGTCAGTTAAGGTCTGTGCTTTCAGTAGCAACTAAATGTGGATTGTTGAAGTCTTTTGATAGGATACTTAGTTGTTTTTTTTAAAAATAAATAAGAATCAATAGACAAAACTGCTCTTCGTTTTTATACTAGTCCCGCAGTCCTTGCATTTAACACTCATTGTGAATTTTGATTCCACCTGATATAAACAATAAAAATGAAATTAAGAAATATATTGGAATGCATTTTATTTCTGAAGCAAAATTATACTTTTGAGCAATATTTTGTTTTGATTTTAGGTTGTTTGGGTTCCTGGGAATTCATTTCCCAAAGTGCCATTGTATTATAGATTGAAAAAATATGACCATCATTTTATTTTGCCTTCACTTTCTAGTAACAAATTTAATCAATCAATCCACATTGGTTCTTAAGACGGGTTATCAAACCTCAACTACTTGTTTGTTCTCATTAGTTTTGAAATATTTTTTTGTTTGATTTTTGCAGGACTCCCAAAAAGTATATTAAGTAACGACTGCACCACTAAGTTACCTAAATTATTAAGATCTCATCGGTATTTAATATTTTGAGTCCAATTAATGAGGATCTTCAAATATATATTTTAAAAAATAAAAATAAGATTAAATAATGTCTGCGGCCTTCAAAAGAGATGTTTCTATTAATTTGGGACTCTACAGTGATTCAATTGGAGATGTCACTAGGAAAAGACAGTCTATTCTTAGAGTGAGTATAATTAAAGCCTTATATTTCTTTGATATAGATTAAAAAAATATTGTTCATTTATGAAGACTCATTTAGAACATTTTAAACTTTACTTACATGTAAAGAAAACTTTATTGTTTGTTTTTTAATGAAAATAATTTATTACCATTATGTATTGAATTCTAATTATGTTTTTCAACTTTATTTTATGATTTAAGTATATCATTTACCAAATTCAAATATTTAATAAGATGTCGTCAGAAATTCAAAGCTTAAGTCTTTAAATTCCCCCGTCTGTGAAAGAAGGTATCCAGGCAAATTAATTTTAAAACTTGTAGTCACGTTGAGCTTTTACATTTCAACCAAAAAAAAAAAATGGATGTAAACAAATTTTCAAAATAACATTTTTGCTTTAATTAAGTGTGAAATCATAACATAAACGAAAGTTATATAATTTCTACTAAATGATAAAAAAAAAACTATTTAAATTTTAGAAGAGTTAATAATTTTTTAAAGAAAAAAACTGACAGTAAACTATACAGTGTTTATCATCAAACTAAATCAGTGGATTTAATGATCGATAATGTCAACTAAGTCTCAACATGATTCCATTCTTAAAAAATATATCTCATATCACATGACTTCCACTTCTGATGTTGTCAAAAGGTAATTCATTTTAATTTGCAGTCTTGGCGGCGCTTGTCTACGTTACAGCGTATGATCATAGGGTTACTGCTTCTATGCACTTTGGTAGTTGCCATATTCATCTTGCCTGGGATATTATCAAACGAGGACAAAGTCAAAGAGGAAGAGTTAAAAAAGGTGCAGCCCGGTAATATTACCCCATTTGCTGTCTTACATCAAATTCCTAATGTGAAGAAGTTTGATGAAAATCTGGCCAGTCTCAAGGAGAAGGCAATGTATTTTTCTTAATGCTTGAAGCTGTGACTTCCGCTGTCATATTTTGTATCACATCCAAAGCATCCTCATTCATAAAAGCATTTTGGGTCCAGTAAAATTAAGCTTATTCCTCATTGGTTGCCACAAATTATTTTACATTAACAGGAAGAAAATTTGCATGACTTTGATATAAAATTCATTTCGTATGAATTAATATTTAAGCTTCATCCATCATTTTCAATACTTTCATCATTGAATTAGAATTAAAATTAAACCTAATTTTAAAATAAAATGTATGAATTATTTTTTACAACACATGGCCATTAAATTGACAATAAAAATGCCACAGTATTATTCTGTTAAAAGAAGATTTTGGTATTACTCTAACTTCGTTTTGTAACCTGATATTAAAAAAGAAAAAATCTCATTACTTTTGTGTTAAAATGATCTCCCTTGTTTAAGTTAATTATAATACTGCGTAAGATAACTAATATAGTGAGTCCCTGCAATATGAAACGTATTCATCCGGGAACAGAGTTTATGAGTGTCTTGCATTGCGCAGAGGCCCTCTGTGTAGAGGTAATTGACGAATGGAATTTTAATAACCCAACCGAAATACAGACCCAAAATAGAAGAGAAAAAATTAAGTAAACAAAAATATTTTTAAAAGGCTTAAGGCTCCTGTGTTTGTCTAAGCTCCTGCTAAGTTTTGTTACCTTAGTATTTCTCATAGCTACAGCTGCACGCTGACATTTTTTTTCTATTACTGCATGCATTTAAAAAGTGGATCTTTATCAGTGTTCCCTCTAAGGTTTGTTGGTCTATGTGAAAAGTAAAAAAAATACCTAAGTGCAAAATTACACAGAATTTTTTGTGTAACATTTACTAAATTTGCTGCGAGGCAATTCTAAATTGCTGCGCTGCATTGTTCAGATATCTGTGCAGCCCCACAGCTTAAAGGGAACGTTGATCTTAATTATATCTTTCAATGACAAATCTTCTGGTGAAACCTATAAATAATACGAAATCTTTGTTCCGTAAATAAATTCTTATAAGTTTTGAGAGTTTATTTTTTTGCAATTGATCTCACCACTCATCCGATAAGTAATTAAAAAGTTTAAAATTAAACAATTTCCTATATGCTAGCAGTCCTTTTCATTTAATATATGAAGACCACAAGGAAAGAAACGGCTATGTGATATTTTTGAATTTTTTTTAGTTATCCCTTGTATCTGATAGAGGGTCAAAAGTAGTATGATCTGAATGAGGTTTTATGAAAATATCATGTATATAACCCAATTAAAAATTAAAATCTATTTAGTTAATTTAAGAGAAATCTGTATAATTTTGAACTTGAATATCTCAAAACTACGTAAATGTGACATGGGCGTTTCTTCCCTAGAGCTCTTCAAATATTTTAATCATTTAATTTATATTTTAATCTTGTTTATTTTTAAATGACCTTTTAAATCTTATTAAAAGTAAGAAATATGACTAATAAGAAACTTAACAGTATCTAAAATATTCAGATATATGTAACTGTAGATTACCACATTATTTTATCAATTTCTTTTTGACTTAGAACTTCCATTGATTTGTATTAAGCTTATATATTCCAATTCTACAATAGTTTAAAATAGTGCATTTTATTTATAGATGACATTAACTTGGTAATTATGTTAATTATGAAATTTTATGGTTTTTTTCTGTCTCAAGTGCAATTAATCACAATTTATACATCACAATCCCGCTATCATGTATCACAAATATTACTTTAACAAGTATTTGTGTTGGAAATGTTCTAATCACAAAAAGTACACTTTTTAAAGAGCATGCCTCAACTATAGGTGTGATTCATGAAGCAAAGAGTTCTTATCAAAAATAAAGTTTTACAAGATCATTTATGTAAATATTCAATGGATAAAATCAACAAAAACTTCATTATTATTTAGGATTAAGAGAATTCTTGATTAGAATATTTAAAATAAATGTAGAAACATATTAAAGGCAAACACTGGCAACACCTTGCTTTAGTTAGGTATACCTGTTTTATTTTCTACTTATATAATACATAGAATAAGATTTCCCCCCCCCCCCACCCGGTATGTGAAAAGACCAAATGACTCACTAATCAATGTTCTCATGTGTGCTCATAAAATCAATAAAATGTTTCTCCCAGATCATTTCACCTAATCACAGATTACTTGTAGATCAAATAGAGATATTAATAACTTTTTTTTTATTGACATGTTTTATTTTTAGGCTGAACTAGACCAACAAATTGAAAAGGAGGCTGAAAGAGCTCTAGTTAATAATAACGATGCTAATCAGATGGTTAGTATTAGTATAAAACAATCCTGTTGTTTGCATAGTAATATAAACATATTTATATCAATATATCTCATTTTCAATGGGATGTAGTTTAAGGACAAAGATTAGGTGTTTTGGAAATTGAAAGTTAACACATAAATACAATAAACATTTGTGTAAGTGTCGGTGCTGAATGAAGAGACATGAGAGGGGAATGGATGAAAAATTAAAGCAATATACAAGTTTAAAGTAAAATAGTTAAATTAAATTGTTTGTAATATTACTTTCTGAAAAAGTGTGTAGTAAAGAAAACCATTTTTTTTACTAATGTTTTAAGTTAACATTAGAAAAAAATGGTTGATTCTAAAGTGTTTTTTGGTCAACAGTCTTGAATAATCATCTTAACAAACAAATATGAAATAAAGTGTTAAGCAAACAGTATTATAAAGCTATTTTTCTATGGCATTCATTTGCGGTAGTGTGCTGGACATAATAGAGTCACAGGTTCGAGTCTTGGTGCTGGCAAGGCTCCCGGGGCATTGTGCTAGCCACACAATGCCCTGTTTGTTAGTTGTGGCTCAATGAAACTTGTGAACGCTACTTCACTTGCCCCATAGGCCATCATGGTCTGAAATGGGGTTATTATTATTATTATATATTATTATTTCAGATGCCACCATTAGAAGAGCATAGCTTGATATCAACATATGATTTCTTTGGTGAGAATTTATTGTTGACATTTAAATGACTTGTATCACATTTACTTTTTAAAACAAGTATTTAATTGGATTCAAATTATGGAAGTAAGTTTTGCTGTAATGTCATCATTTTTGCACCTTCTCATTTTCATGAATGTTGCAAAAAATGGTTTTTCATGTGTGGATCTGTAGTAAATTTTGCATAATGACCACTAAGAAACGTTGATTTTAATTTATGAGATTGGGTTGAAGGTTATCATGTATTAAGTTTTTACTATATGTAACTCATCTTTCAATCAGCTATTTTGTTTCATGATTCTCATATTTTTTAGGGCAAACTCAAAGTAGCAAACAAAAGGAGATAGTGTCGGCATTCAAGCACGCCTGGGCTGCTTACAAAAAATACGCCTGGGGCCACGATGAGCTTCACCCTATCAGCAAGACATCGTCTGAGTGGTTTGGTACGGGCCTGACGCTCGTGGACTCCCTCGATACAATGATTATCATGGGATTAAAAGAAGGTATCATTTTTATTTAGTGATGTATTCTTGGTCTTCACGGAAAATATTGTAGGTGTTTGGCTTTAAATTGTCACTTGAGATTTACAAAAGGTTTTTGAGGAAATAAAAAGCGTTTAAATTTGCTGTTTCGAGAAACTATGAGGGCGGCAGGATAGTGAAGTCAATAGGGCACTCGCCTCACAAGCATTGGATCTAACCCACGTTAAGCCACAACAAAAACATGTTGATGAATGAGTATTGCTTAAAAATAAAGTCCTCTGTTGACTTTGAGAGGAGATGGGCGCCGCCAAGTCTACAAAGCTCAGAGAAAGTTCGAATGAAAACATTAGACTTTGAGGTTATGGGACAACCAAAAAAAAAAAAAAATCGGGCTAAGATGGCTATAGTTTTTTTTACACTAGTTTCTGGTGGATAATTTTGAGATAAAATACCTCCCCCACCCAAAAGAGTTATTTATCTTCTCATTTTTTACTGTTTTGCACAAGGTGAGGAGAAATGAAAAGTGCATGTTAATAAATAAGCATGAAGGTATTTAAGTTAAAGGCTTCTTCAAAACTCTAATAGCTTTTAATAATATGACACTAATCCTGTTGTTTTCAACCATTTGAGTCCCTTTAAAATGTTTTCATGTTGTGGCTATGCTTGCCAGAATTATTAACAAACAGGTATTGAGAATGAAAGAGATGAATGCTTTTTTTTTTTAGAGATAGACTAGCAGACCCATCGTGCGTTGCAGCGATCTCATTTAAAAGTGAATACATTTCAAGAAACCAATGAGTGGTGTTGTTTTAAAAACAGTTAAGCCAGAAACCTTTGCGGATATGTGAAAAAAAAAGTCCAAGTTTCATAGCAAACGGATAAATAATTTAATATCTTATAGAAGAAAAAACGATTTTAAGAGAGCCCTGGCCCCAAAATGAGTGATAATTTAATGTTTATATTGCCATTGCACTCTAGCTGTATTTCTCAACATTTGGGGCCCCAGCTCCGAGGGAGTGGACATTAGGAGTTCAGTGCCCTTTAGTAATTTAATATAGACTTAAGTTTTTATATACTAAGTTTGGTCAAAATCCAGTTATTTTCTCATTATCTAATGCTTAAAATAATTTTTGTATAGCTAATATATGGGGAGCAAACGATTCTAAGGGGCCCTCTGCCTGATTCAGATCAAGATGTGCATTTCGAATACCTGTCTATTTAAATTAAGTTTCATCATTATATTTCTCAAGATCGCTAAAAATTGAGTCGGAAATAATATATTAGAGCATAGAAAAAAGACATTTTGAGCCCCCAGCCCCAAAGGAATCGACATTAAGAAATCATTGCCCAAAAGTATTTCAATATTGGTTACCATCAATTCACCCCAGTAGCTATTGCTTAAACTAATTTTTATATAGCTCATATAAGAAGAAAATCAATGCTGTGGAACTTTCTGATTCACTTGTTAAACTAGTGCCTAAATGTGTTAATGAGTCCTCATGGTTATTATTAGTTTAATATTGATGTAACTGTCGTCTCTAGAAAAATAAATTTTAAACATATTATTACAGAAAGATAAAATTCAAGATACCGCAAATGAATTGTGCGATCAAAACAATAAATTAAACCTTTATTAATGACTCATAAATTAATTCATAATTATTAAATAAAGCTTTAATTTATTGTCTTGATCCCACAGTTCATTTGTGTATCTTGTATTTTATTTAAAAGCTTTTTTTTTTTTTGCAGTGCTGTTCTATATGAAATATAGCTAGAACATGACTAGACATGATGTTGAGTTCATTTTAAGATGATGCTAGCAGTCAATGATAATAGAACAGAGTTCATATAGAAGGTAAAAAAAAAAAATCTTCAAAGCCTTTAGAAAAAGAAAAAAAAAATGATTGTTTCTTCCAGAATACGAGGAAGCCAAAAAGTGGGTGGAAGAGAGTCTGACCTTCAATGTTGACCGTTACGTCAACCTGTTTGAGATCACAATACGTAATCTTGGGGCACTCTTGGCAGCGTATCATCTGACTGGAGATGAGATCATGAAAGTTAGAGCTGTAAGTGAACAGATTAGTATTTTTGTCAGCTCCTGCCTTACATAAGTAAAACAGATATTAGTCATGCAGAGAAATTGTTTGATTTGGTAAATACTATAGAACAGGAAGTCCAGAAATGTTTTAGAAGCTCAATGACTTTAAGTTGCCAAAAGTGAGTGGCGAAAGCCATCCCTGAAACACATGAGAAATATTTAAGCTATTTATGGTATCAAAATATTATTAAATTTGACAGATGAATATTGCCTTTTTTAACTTTATTAAGAGTCTAGAAATATGGTGCTTTTAGAAAATAAATAATATAAATCTCGATGGATCCTCACCAACAGCTAAACTGTTATTGGATTTTTTAAATCAATTAGTATCCTAGTTAGGAAAAAAAAAAACTGAATTCACAAAAGCTTATTTAACATTGTGTGCAGATTGATTTGGGCAACAGGCTTCTGCCGGCGTTCAACCATGAGTCTAAGATCCCATACTCTGATGTTAATCTTGCCACTGCCATCGCCAGGCCACCCAAGTGGGGGCCAGACAGCAGCACGTCAGAGGTGACCACAATACAGCTGGAGTTCAGGGACTTGTCTTTGGTTACAGGAGACAAAAAATATGAGGTAAGCCAAAGCAAGGAAGATAATTCCTATCATACAATTGTAACAAAATTACAACCTGTGTTGGCTTTATTTATATAGAATATCTGAAGTATTGAATTTGTGGTGGTGACTTAAAAATATATTTTCTTGTTTTTTCTCCACTAGATTTTGTTAATTTCTTACTTAAACTTTCCCCAAAAATTTAATATAAACTTATTGTTACAACAACAAAAATAAATAAATAATATCACCAACCTCACTTTCTCAAGTGAGATATTTATATATTACATCAATTTTTATCGGTTTCCTCAGAACTAAAAATTTAATACTAAAAAAAAACTAGGGTTGCATGTTTCAAATATATAAACAATAGTAGATAATAAATTTCCCCATGCTAGATTTATTAAATGAAAAATGTATGCTCTGTTGCCAGGACTATGTGCATGAGGTATCAATGCATGTCCATGAACTTCCCAAGACAGATGGACTTGTGCCAATATTTATAAACGCCAACTCTGGAGATTTCCGGCCAGCTTCTACCATAACAATGGGCGCTCGGGCTGACAGCTACTACGAGTATCTGTTGAAACAGTGGATACAAAGTGGCAAGAAACTAACCGTGTAAGTGAAATACTTTAATAAAAATGTGCTCCGTAGATTCAGGCATATAAAACAATCCCCAGACTTTTCCTGTTAAAATAATAATTATTTTCGCCATACAAGACAAAAATTAAAAACATCAGATTTACTTTCAGTATAGTAATTTTAATTCAAATGCCTTCAAAATTCTCCTGTTTGTCATCTGATATCATAAATACATCAATGACATCTTGCAAGCCTTTGATAATACCTGTGTATACTGCGTATAAAACGATACCTGGCGTATTAAACTAACCTTAGTTTTTAGGAGATTTTTAGGGGTTAAAAAGTCATCTTATATGCCGGAATATATGGTATGTTTTACTTACCAAGATTATACTTTTGCCATTCAGTACCAACCAAATTGATCACTAGGAACTGGAGCATCCTATTCCTGTAGTGAGGATAATTTTTGTTTACCGGTAACTCTGAAATTCAAGAGCTTAAATTAACTATAATAAAAAAGCTCCTCTCCAAAGGGCCTTATGGGTAGCCATGAAAAACTTGAGTTAAGGCCCTTTTATATTGATGAAGAGTTTTTGTTTGTTTTTTAAAAATAAAATTGAGCCAAACAAAGCAAAAACAAAGGTTTTAAAAGAAAGCTTTCTTATCCTAATTCATATTATCATAATAAAAATGTGTATTGGCTAGGGCTGTGGAAATTAAAAATTAATTTTTCGTTTAATCGATTTGACAATTAAATTATTTTTTAACAATTAATCGACCCATCACTTATAAATTATTGGAAGTCAAAAAGTAAAAAAAAGTAACTAAATATAGCGACCGATAGATAATAAAATTTCCTGACGAATACACAAACATTTTAGTTTTTAACTATTGACTGACGGGGTGTTCAAAATGTTGATAAAGTTTGCCCACCATGATTCTAACACTTCGCTTACTTATCAGACCAAATGAAAAGGGTTTTAAGCTAATGGCAGTAATGGAGTCCGACTCAGAGACAGAAAATGACGTCAGCTCTTTTGATGAATTACTGCATTAAAAAAATGAAGATGAAAGTTCCTGATCCATTAACCCTCTACAATGGTGGAAAGTTAATGAACACCGATATCCGATAATGGCATTCCTTGCCAAGACCGTTTTATGCATACCAGTTACCTCAGTTCCTGTGAATGATGGTTCAGCTTGGCTGGTTATATTGTCAATTAGATACTTGAACCAAATAGTGTCAACACCCTTGTCTTTTGGCGTAGTTGGTTAAAAGACACATAAAGGAGACATTTCAGTGTTAATTAGATTTTAAACAAGAACGTTTAATAAGTGTAACTTATGACATCTTAAATTTTAATTTTTGCCTTTAAATCAAAAATAATTAATCGTTAATTTTTCAAAACTTAAATTTAAATCAATCGTTAACAGCCCTAGTATTTGCTAATTTTAGCCATTATTTCTACTTTTATAAATTACTATAAATTGTAAGAATTGTTTTTTAACTGCAACTAAAGCTTGAATGATTAAGAATTTAATGAAAAATTGTAAGGAGCTAATACTTCATTTCTTAAACCTAATCATTCAGGTAGAAAGACTTGAAACAAATCTCAAATATTTATCAAAAGAAATCTACAAGAGACCCAGTTCTTGCCTTCATTGCATTATTTATTGTTAGTGTTAGATTAACAATTTTAAACGTCAATTACAATATTTTTTTTCACACTTTTTTAGTTTCAAAGATGATTTTATGGAGAGTTATGAAGGGGTAAAGAAATCACTAATGCGACGTTCTGAGCCAAGTAAGCTTCTGTTTATTGGTGAACTTCTGAATGGACGTAACTTCAGCCCCAAGATGGTAATTGTAACAATGTGTTTTTTTAAGTTGCACGTTTGTTATATTAAGTTCTCCTCATTTTTTTAAGCTTAATACTTATGATGATTTAATTACGTCTGTCCCACATTTCTCTTAATTGAAAAACTGAATATTAAATAACTCACTTAAACATATCAGATAAAATATAATTACCATGATCAACATAGTGTTTATAGTCAGTGTTTACAGTCAATGTTTACAGTCAATTTTTACTGTCAGTGTTTACAGTCAATATTTACTGTCAGTGTTTACAGTCAATGTTTACAGTCAATATTTATTGTCAGTGTTTACAGTCAATGTTTACAGTCAATATTTACTGTCAGTGATTACAGTCAATGTTTACAGTCAGTGTTTACAGTCAATGTTTACAGTCAATATTAACAGACAGTGTTTACAGTCAATGTTTTCAGTTAGTGTTTACAGACAATGTTTACAGTCAATGTTTACAGACAGTGTTTACAGTCAGTGTTTACAGTCAATGTTTACAGTCAGTGTTTACAGTCAATGTTTACAGACAATGTTTACAGTCAATGTTGACAGACAATGTTTACAGACAATGTTTACAGCCAATGTTTACAGTCAATGTTTACAGCCAATGTTTACAGTCAATGTTTACAGTCAGTGTTTACAGTCAATGTTTACAGACAGTGTTTACAGTCAATGTTTACAGACAGTGTTTACAGTCAATGTTTACAGTCAGTGTTTACAGTCAATGTTTACAGTCAGTGTCTACAGTCAGTCTTTACAGCCAATGTTTACAGCCAATGTTTACAGTCAATGTTTACAGTCAATGTTTACAGCCAATGTTTACAGACAATGTTTACAGACAATGTTTACAGACAATGTTTACAGTCAATGTTTACAGTCAGTGTTTACAGTCAATGTTTACAGCCAATGTCTACAGTCAGTCTTTACAGACAATGTTTACAGCCAATGTTTACAGTCAATGTTTACAGCCAATGTTTACAGTCAATGTTTACAGTCAGTGTTTACAGTCAATGTTTACAGACAGTGTTTACAGTCAATGTTTACAGTCAGTGTTTACAGTCAATGTTTACAGCCAATGTTTACAGTCAGTCTTTACAGACAATGTTTACAGCCAATGTTTACAGTCAATGTTTA
>MUZC01000202.1:1019860-1031684 GCA_002072015.1 Radix auricularia | reverse complement strand
TATATACATAATTTTCTTTTAGCTGTAACTGTATATGTGAAGCCCCTCAGTCGCACCTGGAATCATCTGATACAACTATATACCAAATTATCATGGTACACACCCAAACAGCATTGAAAAATTCATTGTTAAAATTGTGTATAATAACCCTCAGATCTTTTTTGTAGAAATATTTAGAAATAAAGAAGATAATAGCCCAAGTCACTCACTCATTCATTGTATTGTAATGCTATGACATCATTGTTTGAGCTTATATTTTAATACAAGGTGTGCATCAGGAGGTGTGCAAAATAATTATAAATTAAAGATTACTTTTGAAATAGTACAACAGCCCATAGCAGTTAAAAAAGCGTGTGGTGTTTCTCTTCATGAAATAATATTATATGAGATCATTGTTTTAGCTTATATTTTAATTTTAGAATAGGAAATGATGTAAAAAGATGATTTTAGGATTTATAATTATAAAAGATTTTGTGTGCATTTCATGAAGTTTAATATTTTGTATTTATCAAACAAGGATAAGTTACTTGGGCTTTTGAAAAAAAGTGGGTGCTGTTGGCCTACATTCCCTAGTTAACAAATAATAATATAGACAGTATTTTAAAATGATTAACAATTTAATTTTTGTTTGATAAAAAAAAAATGTATGTCTCTAATCCTCTCATGAAGAAATAAAACCTTACTGAAATTTTTAAAAATTTGTTACAGCTTGAACTTAATGAAACCAATTTGGATGCAGTAAAATTAGACTAAATATTTTTTTTAAGTTGTTATTATTAGTGGCATTAGTACAATAATAAGCTTCTAATTTAATCAAGTCCTACTAGGTCTAAATCTAAGTCCTTCTAAGTTTAACTCTAAGTTCTGCTAAGCCTAAGTTTAACTCCAAGTCCTTAAACTAAGTCCTACTGAGTCTAAGTTTAACTCAAAGTCTTACTAAGTCTAAGTTTAACTATAAGTCCTTCTAAGTTAACTCTAAGTCCTACTGAGTCTAAGTTTAAGTCCTACTAAGTCCAAGTTTAACTTTAAGTCCTACTAAGTCTAAGTTTAACCCCAAGTCCTACGTTTAACCGACGAATGGCTTCCATGTCACAGGACCACCTGGCCTGCTTCTACCCTGGCACCCTGGCACTAGCCTACCACAACGGCCTAGGAGATGAGTACCTGGAAAATGCCAAAGAAGTGCTCAACACCTGCTGGGAGACCTACAACCGAATGCCAACACGGCTCAGCCCTGAGATAACGTACTTTAACCTGGCTGAGGGAGTCAGTGAAGATCTCATAGTCAAGGTGAACAAAAACAGTTTTTAAGCAACAATGATTTTAACAGATATTTTTCTCTTTTACTTTTCTTTAGACCGATAAGGTATCTAGCCTGATATTGGTAATGCCCGCTTTGCCAAATTTTACGTGAGTCGCTAAAATTTAATAAACTTGGGGTACATTTTAAAAAAAAAAATGTTTTGACCAGGGATGTAAAAATGAATTGCTCAGCCAAAACTCAAATCATATGAAAGGAAGGCCGAGGGCCAAACGGGATCAACATTCAATAACTGGGACAATAGAACCTTTGAAAACAAAATTAGCTTACATTTGAACAGTAAAATATTTAATGATTTTAAAAAAATCATCCGCATACACATTTCCACTCTTAGGCCTGTTTGTCACACATTTCACTCTAAGGCCTGTTTGTCACACATTTCCACTCTTAGGCCTGTTTGTCACACATTTCCACTCTTAGGCCTGTTTGTCACACATTTCCACTCTTAGGCCTGTTTCTCACACGTTTCAACTCTTAGGCCTGTTTCTCACACATTTCCACTCTTAGGCCTGGTTGCCACACATTTCCACTCTTAGGCCTTTTTGTCACATGTTTCCCACTCTTAGGCCTGTTTGTCACGTTTCCCACTCTTAGGCCTGTTTGTCACATGTTTCCCACTCTTAGGCCTGTTTGTCACATGTTTCCCACTCTTAGGCCTGTTTGTCACACGTTTCAACTCTTAGGCCTGTTTGTCACACATTTCCACTCTAAGGCTTGTTTGTCACACGTTTCCACTCTTAGGCCTGTTTGCCACATATTTCCACTCTTAGGCCTGTTTGTCAACCGTTTCCACTCTTAGGCCTGTTTGTAAAACATTTCCACTCTTAGGCCTGTTTGTCACATGTTTCAACTCTTAGGCCTGTTTGTAACACATTTCCACTCTTAGGCCTGTTTGCCACATATTTCCACTCTTAGGCCTGTTTGTCAACCGTTTCCACTCTTAGGCCTGTTTGTAAAACATTTCCACTCTTAGGCCTGTTTGGTAGTGCTGAATGTTAGGACTCTTTGTGTGGTTATAAGCTTATATTTATGTTGGCAGGAATGTTCTGTGTCATGTTCTTAACACTAGCAAAATATGGCTCAACATGTTGAATTGTTTTTTTGGGTAACAACCTCCCTACCCCCTTTAAATTTAACATCACTCTCTGTTGTTAACACATATTTAACATCCTCACTTCCCACCCTTTCAAATTTACCCAGATCTCACTCTCTGTTGTTAACGTATATAACAACATCCTCACTTCCAGCCCCCTTCAAATTTACCCAGATCGCTATCGTCAATGTTAACATGTATTTAACATCCTTACTTCCCGCGCCCTTCAAATTTACCCAGATCTCACTCGCTATTGTTAACATGTACATAACAACATCTTCACAGCCGCTTGACGCCCACAACCTTCTGCGGCCCGAGACCGTGGAGAGCCTGTTCTACCTCTACCGTTTCACCGGGGACCAGAAGTACAGAGACCAGGGCTGGCAAATATTCCAGGCCTTTGAAAAGCACACCAAGTTGAAAGAGTCGGGCTATTCATCCATCAACAACGTCAAGGATGCTGGCAACCCAAGGTTCAAAGACAAAATGGAAAGTTTTTTCCTGTCTGAGACCTTAAAGTATTTGTACCTATTGTTTAGTGATGACCCCCACCTGATATCTCTTGATGACTATGTCTTCAACAGTGAGGGGCATCCCTTTCCTATTTTAAAAGATTCCATGGCTGAATGAAATGCTACCTTTCTTTGAATGAATGATTGAGATTGCCTTGAACACCCCAGAAAATGTTTGTTTATCACTATTTATCAATGAACCGAGTGTAGAGTTACGGTAAAAGCTCTTTTGTTGTTACTTTTGTCATTGCGCCCCTTTGAGTGAGGGGGAGAAAAGTGATTAATGGCCGAAAAACAAGCAGCACAAATATTCCTTTTTTTTTTCTTATTGAGAAAATATTTTACAAACGTTAGACCTCGGTGAATACCGTGGAATGGTTGGAACAGCATGATCAGGAAATAGCCAGATAATTTCTTTTGTGTAAGCTGACACGTTAAAAGTAATTAGCAGATAACATGTTCAAAAAGGAGGTGTTTCTACTTTTAAATTGATAATTTAATAATCATGTCTCACTGGGGAGATCTGCACCGTTACCTTTTATAGGATAGCATTTCCTGCATTGCACTTGCTAGAATGACAAACCATTACTTTTTACCACAGCTTACACACACCTAGTCATATCTTGGTTGAGTAAATATGTAACAATATTGATGAACACCTCAATATATATTAGTGAATGTGAAATATTTATTTCTTCCACATTGTCATATTTAACCAGGAAAATATTTAAAAAACAGAGTTCATGTAAAATTGAATAATAATTTGCATATGAAAATAGTTATTTGTAAAGGGGATGAAATATTAAAAAGGAGCAAAAAATTTGACCCACATTTTTGTTACAATCCATGCTACTGATAATACAACTCAAACAGCATATAAAATTTTATTAAGGATTAATCCACTTTTAATTTTAAGTTCTCTTAATTGACTACTGGTGATAAATTGGACATGGAGGTTTCTTGATTTTATTTTCTCTTATTATGAATCCATGAATTTGATATCTCGCTTTATCAATCTGCTTCATAAATAAAAATACCCTGTCAGACTGATATATCTGTATTAGACACCACTAAAAATACCTTGTCACACTGATATATATGTATTAGACACCACTAAAAATACCCTGTCAGACTCATATATCTGTATTAGACACCACTAAAAATACCCTGTCAGACTGATATATCTGTATTATACACCACTAAAAATACCCCGTCAGACTGATATATCTGTATTAGACACCACTAAAAATACCCTGTCAGACTGATATATCTGTATTAGACACCACTAAAAATACCCTGTCAGACTAATATATCTGTATTAGACACCACTAAAAAATACCGTCAGACTGATATATCTGTATTAGACACCACTAAAAATACCCTGTCAGACTGATATATCTGTATTAGACACCACTAAAAAATACCCTGTCAGACTGATATATCTGTATTAGACACCTCTTGAGGGTAGGATAATAAGTTAAGAGACTTAAATAGAATCAAGTGATTCAAATAACAAAGGGCTAAATGGTGTTACATATTTCATTCCTGGGATTATTGAACAATTTGTGTGTACCATTAAACTATACCAGTGGTGGCGAAACCTTTTTGGGGCCGCGTGCCCAAAATTCAACGAAAACCAACTTGTTTATAGCAAAGTGCCAACAGTCCAATGAAACCTGAAAATGGTGGTTTGGCTTAGTTGGTTTGATTGAGGAAGTAATATTTTAGTCGCCAGCCAGTTGGTGAGGCTCTGAGTGCCGACTGTGTTCGCCATCACTGAACTATACCAATGGTTGGTGAAATGTCTAATTTTCCTGTTTAGAGAGTCAAGCACCTGTTGATCCCACAGTCTTTCACATTTAAAAACAAAGCTTATTAGTTTGAGATTGTAGCAGGAAGTTTAGCTATTTTCAACTAAGTGTTAGGTGGTCATGGCCTAAATGGCATGTCCCAAGTTTGAAAGGTATTAAATTTTCAAAATAGTTTGAAATAGTGTATACAAAATATGTTTTGTCTGAATGTACAAAGTATTACTGTATCATGTCTAAGACAAAATTTGGTCGTGCCATGAATCATATTAATCTGGATTCACTAAATCCATACAAATATAGATGATAGAATTTTTAAGATGCTTTTTAGAAAAATAAATAAAGAATTTTAGGAGAGAAGATTGTTTTTTATTTTAAACAAATATTAGTCTGTTAATATTTTTAGTAGCAGAATACTGTCCAGAATCTGGATATTTAAAAAAAAAATCATGTTAAGCCTGGTCCCTTTTGGAACTCAGAACGTGTTAGCGCATTTTCGTATTATGTATCAGTACTTATGTTAGATATCAGCATTATGTAGTTATCAGTAATTGTGTTTAGATTTTAGACATATTTTTATGAATTTTCTTGTGTAATGAATATACCTGACATTTTTAAATTTAAAAGTCATTTCTTTACATTTTAAAATTTTTATTTTCTCTTTAATCTAACTACAAGTCACCACAAATGATGACGTAAAAGTCTCTAAACCTTTACACATATTCTAATGACGTCAACTAAAAAAAACAACTAATTCTTTTGCACGCCTTCGCACCACTCTTGAATGCTTGAAAAATGCTCTATTCGACTTCCGGCAATGGCGGCCGTTCCCTGTGCCAGTGTTAACTCTCGATTCGCAAAGTTTTTTGGTAGTTTTAACGGGGTTTTTTAACGGATCGAGTAACTGAGTGTTGATGCACAAATGGCAGGTCAGGACATACAAAAACATATATACATCATGGGTCTAGGACTTATGGATCCTGTGATCATGGTGATGACAGACAGACGGACAAAACGGGGGCAATAGCGATTTCGACATCTCGAAAATGCGCTAAAAATTGTGTTGTAGAAAATGTTGTACAGTCATAAAGAAAAAAGAGGCACTTGCCCAAAACATTAATGTCGCCATATCAGTTAAAGTTGTACCATTGTGTTTTTCATGTGCTTCTTATTTAGCCACTTTATCACACCCAACCCTCTGTAGTTTTATCAAACAGTAATTGTTTTCATGAATTTAAATCTTTCTGTTAATGTCAAAAAAATCAAAGACTTGTTTTTTTTAGGAAAATCAAAACTGTCTCGTTTAATTGGTAATTGGTTTATTTTAGGGCTGCAGAAATTACCGATTACTTTCTCGATTAATTAGGTAAAAAATTTATCGATTTAAAATAAAAAATGTTAATTGCTTGTTTTTGTTACTTCCCTTGAAATTTTTCAGTTTTATGCTGTCATACATCTTATTTTTAGCTTAATCAAAATTATCTATTAATTATTCAGTAATTTTTCAAAAGTTAACGATTAATTTTAAATTAATCGATAACAGACCTAGTTTATTTACCCATTTACATTAAAAACCAATTTTTTTAGTATTTCAGTTTGAAATATGTATGTAATTCATATTGGTAAGGTACCATCACAAAAGCCTAGAGGGATTATGTTTGTTGTAAAGATTTTTAAGAAAATAGCAGCTGCTAAGACCATCATTACATCTTTTGTTTTTTTTCCTCACCTTAGTCTTTTCCTACAAATAATCCCCCCCCCCCCTGCACACTATCACAAGGTCATGTGTTAAAAGAGCTGTAAACAGTATAAACTCAATATATATATTTATATATATATTATATTTTTTTAATAAAGTAACGGATGCTACTTGTCAGTTATATTATATCATGGCTTATTCAGTCATGTCAACCAAGCATAATATGCTATGTTATAACAAAATTATTGCATTGTTGTTTTTTGTTTAGATAACTTAAACTGTGACTATATCACCTTTTAAAGTATTCAGTACCAACAGTGACTCGCCTCATTTTGGCTGCCTTCAATATTAAATTCTCTTCATTATTTTAAAAGATCATTAAGTAGACAGTCATTCTTTTAAACAATCATCTTTTGTAAATTATATTGAAATCATTTAACTTTTTTTTTTTAAACTTAGAAACAATATAATAAATAGATATCTAGTTAAGTATAACTGTGCAAGGAAAATGTATGTGGTTTTCTTTCTTTAACAGCCAACTGCACCTGTAATTGTGATTGATGTATATATCGATTTCCAATATGCCTCATTGAACTGTTGTGCCAGCGGTTGATTACAATTATATGCAATGTTAGAGAACCCACCTAATAATATATTTCCAACAGCTGATCTATTTCAGTTGTCCTCTTTACAAAAATAGACCCCCCCCTCCAAACCCTGTATTTTTAAATCAGTATTTTCAGCTGTCGGTTAATTAGAAGAACATTTGGACATTAGAAAAAAAAATAGTCATACACTGTAAATCTTATGTTACTCCTTTGTAAAATGTATTGTTTAAATAGAAGCCAGACATTGTATGTTATTAGAAATAAATGATCTATGCTGATTGAACATACTTATTTGAACCACTTTTGAAAAATACCAAAGAGTGAAAGAGATTTTTCCCCAACTTTGCTCAATGGTTCAAATGATTTTATTTTTGCTGGAAACAATACATATTTATATAAACCTTTGATGTTTCTCTAATTAGTTAAAAGTTATTTATGTAATCATGTCATTAGTATCATTACAAATAAATTCAATATCTTTTCTATTGATAAATTTAAAACCTTGACATCTTTTGGCAGAAATTAATTGTTATTAAAAAATCTTGTGTAAAAGAATCCAAAAAGCTAAGTGGAGGCTCTTTTTTAAAAGTGGTATCAAAGTTCCTTTTAGTAGTGAGTGTATGTCATCAGTTCTTAACATGGATCTTTGTGGCGTAGGTCACAGCAAATTCATTAAAATGATTAATCCATGTTAATATGTTCAGTTATCAATAGAAAGAAAGTGATATATTAAACTGCCTCTATCAGCTGTTCATAGATGCTCAATGTTCATTGTGGTTCATTTTCAGCACTCTACAGATATATTTCCCAGTACTTTTGCCCATCTAAAATGCATTCCATGATTACATCTTAGTATTTTGTTAGACTATGCCTCTTTTATAACAGAACTGCTGTATGTCATTTTATCCTTGTTCAATCTGGCTATGATGGCTGAGGATCATGAGAAACCATTTTGCCTACAACTAGGCCTACAGTATGTAACTACTCTGTCATAATGTTTTTTATGTTGTCTTCATAATATGCCCATTTCTGGCACATATGTATATATATTTTTTTCTGCCTAAGACATTTAAAGCTAATATATCATTTTATTTCTTTTTATTTTTATTTCATTTATTTATTTGTATTTCTTAACACACACAAACATGGTTATATTTGGAATCGAGAACAGTTACATATGTAACATAAAGGCAGTCAACTCATCTTTTTCTTGTGTTTTACATCTCTTTAACAATACTGTTATCAGCATCTACTTGGGGTAGGGAAACTGCGATTAATGGCCACACGGTACAGGGGTCCTGTGCTGCTCGTCAGGCCCTGCAGCAAAATCAAACAATTTTTGTGCTTTACATGAAAATAACTTTTATTTAGGTGCTCTCTTTGACATTTCATCGGCCACTGATGCGGCCCTGGGTCTTGATAGTTTGCCCATACTGGTATTTACCTCAGTGGCCCACTTCTGAATTTTTTTTTTTTGTCATGAATTTCTTCAAAATGGTGAATTGTACATATGAGGATATTTCAAATAAGATTAATTATTTATATATATTTATATATACTGATTATGGTGTTGGGGCTTTCTGATTTTCATTAACAATAAATTGTTTCAGTCTTGAAACAGATTTCTAATACCTATCACAAATGCTGGACATATCTGTCTGTTTATCACTAATGACTTGAAATTTATAATAGCAACAAAGTTACAGACGTGAATGAGATAAAAATTCCAGGCTCTGGGGATGTCAGTGAAAAAATGTGTTTTTGAAAATCCTAATGTAAACTGCATCATGCAAATTCATTTGAAAAATTTGAAATACAGATTTGTGTGATGTATTCATTCCAATTAAAAGTATCCATGCCATTATATTGTCTTTTTTCCCACTATGGCTTATGGATGTTAGGCAAACAAACAATTAAGTTACATAAAAATACATGTCATTTCTGTTTAATGTGAATAAATTATTGCATTCATTTATTGAATTGTTTTACGTTTGTAATATTAACATGTAGATCATGTTTTTATTTTAGCTTGTTATGAACGTTGTTGTATAGAGGAGATATACTTATTTTATTTGATGATTGTGGTTTATAATAATAAAATTCTAAATCAACTGATTAAATTTTTTAAAGATGCGCATTCATAATTATGATAATTGTAAACCATATTCAACCATGAAAATTTTACTTTTATTTTTTTTAGCTTAAACAATATAAAAAATTTTTTTTTAATTTACCAAGTTTTCAACAGATATGTTTGGAAAAAAGAAATGTCACTACTAAGCAAGCTTTTAGTTAAAGATTCATAAACATTATTTTGTATGAGTGTAAATGATTACATCTAACTTGTTTCTGTCATATTTCTCTCTTGAACCCATGAGTTCTTGAGCTGTGAATTCTAAATTATAAAAGTTGATTGGATTGGTCGACTAGTTTTGTAATGTCTCTTGTGACTGGTGGCTGATTTATCAATTATATAAATACAACTATATTTTTTTAAACCATAAATATTGATTTTGTGTGACTAGCAATTAAGATTTGAAGAATGATACCTTTTTCAGACCTCTTTTTGGGAAACACTTTTCTAGAATTTATCATTGTTGCCTCAGGGTGTTTCTTACATGAGATATTTACTACTTTGCTAAATATTTTGGTAATTAATCACCTTTAGTTTGCTTTGCTATTAACACATAAAAGGTCTCCTTATTATGTATTGACATATGTAAATTCCTATTACTGTCAAAACACAAATCGGGCATTATTTCATTTTGGCTAGCAGCACAGAAATGTTTTCTCTTGGTCAGGTCGGAAAGTCAAAGAAATGTTTGTAGAATCAAGGGTAGTGTCTGAAATAAAGCTCAATTCATCTACCCCCTGGCCCCCAAAACCATTTCTTTCCCTTCTTTTATTTCTTTATTTTTGGAAAAACCCTAATCAAATTTCTATTTGGTTTTAAATGGTCATGCCGCTCATGGCCAAGGGTATCTGCTTAAATTTGAAAATGATAGTAAATGCACTTGCTTTCATGTTTAAAAGGAAATTTGTATATATATATTTGAATGTAATGCCTTTCATTTTTATTACCTCTATTGTCTTAACTAATAATTTTCTAATAAAATTGTAATTGTTATTAAATGTATGTGGTACATTTGAGTGGCATTCAAATTTATTGAACATATTTTTAAAATTTGAGGATCCATTTATAGTAAATATTATCTCATTTTAAGTATTGGTTGTTAACAGTTGAGTTGAAGATAATAAAAATAAATTTAAAAAATATAACTGGATTCATTTAACTTGTTTTTATCAATTATGATTGAAAAGAAACAAAAGCAAAAAATCCGAGACCAAGTTTTTATTTTTATACAAAAGTATGAAATGTGTCCTTAATATTTTATGAAGGTTACTTAAAATTTAAACTGTTAATTGCAGAGTAAGGTTGTTAATTTAAATCGCGTTTTTAACTATTAAGTAGAAATGATAATGAATCTAAATTAGATAATTGACACATGACATAAAAACATCATGAATGATTAACATCCCAATATAGAGTGCTAATTGTGTTGATATTTTTATTTTTTAAAATAACTTAAACGAAAACAAGTTATTCTTTAAAACAATAGTTCACTAATGAAATAACATTTATTAATTCAAATAGAAAAGGTATGATATTTTTTTAAGTTAAGGGAAGGTTTATTTAAAAACTACTGTAGAATTTTAATAATTAACACTTAAACACTCAATACTTATTGTTCAATTCGTGGAAATCTGTCATCGCTTTTAATAACTTATCCACCTTTTTATGAACTCAGGTTAAATATGGCGTCGAATATTTATTGGAATTTCAGAGGTCCTCGGTTACTAAGGATTTTTAAAAGAGAAAACGTGCAGGTTTTTGCTTACATTATAAGTTGTGTTATTTAGCAATAGAAAATCATAAATTACAAACACTCCAATGTATGGTTGACGGAAAAAAACCTCCTTTACGTTTTTAGTGTGTCTAAAACCCAACCCGGTTCAACCCGGCGACTTGACTATTTAAATTACATTACTATAAATTATTACTATAAAAAATTTACTATTTAAAGACTATACTATACTAATACACTAATACTATACACTATACTATACTTATACTATAGTATACTATATTACAGTATTAAACAGTAATTATTAGGTAAATTATCGTTGTACGGATCAGGGTGAAATAAGGTCTTTTCCGGCCGCCATCTTTGGTTGCTATGCAAGTCACAAAGATGGCGGGCGGATCGAAAGCCCCAAATGAGAGGAAAATGCTGAAAATGAAATGGGCCGGGCAATGGAAGAAAATCACGAAAAATACACCGTATAAATAATTCTCGAGTTATATCCTTCCGAAAATATCACTAGAAAACACTTAAATCAGCTTCTTCCATTTAGAAAATCACAAATAAATTTCCAATGCGATGTTTGCGCTACGGAGGCAAATCGGTAAAAGAGCGAGTCTTCAAATTCGCGCGCTTATTGATTATTGCATCACTCGCTATATCCGCAGTTTCGTATTCGATGATTTGTATCTAATAATTATAAGGGGAGGCGTTCCCCCTCCCCTTAGACCCCTCCCCCGTTTCTTTTTTTTTATTTTGGGGAGGGAGTACCCTCCCCAAACCCCACCCCGTTGTTATTTTATTATTTATTTCAAATTTTAAGGGGAGTCGTTCCCCCTCCCCTTAGACCCCACCCCCGGTGAGGGAGACAACCGAGGAAATAGAACAACAAAGGGAGGTAACTACAACATAGCAACCGT
>MUZC01000202.1:1001561-1019072 GCA_002072015.1 Radix auricularia | reverse complement strand
TACAGTGGAACCCACTTACCTCGAGCTCGCTTAGCTCGACCACCCCATTAAGTCGACGGTTTTTATTGGAACCGCCAAATTCTCTCTTTGTCTTAGTATTTTCTCGTCGTTTAATTCGATTTTTTTAAGTCGCCGAAACCTCATAACACGAGCACAAAAAAGGTCAAATTTGCCACTTAACATCGGTTATCTCGATCCCCATGACCAATCGCCAGCTTTTGAAAATGTTTCACCACGGTCTGCTGGTGACGTCACAGCCCACTTGCGTTTTGCTCTCAGCGCTGTGTTGCTTCTGGTACTATGGCAATGCGATCAGCTTGGGATGTGTGCTGGTGACGTCGTCATCATAGCCCACTTGCCTGTGTTGCTAACTTAAATCGCCAGTTTCAGAGATGTGTTGGAGAATAATAAAAGTTTTTATCGATAATCGACGTTGGTTTTTATTTTAAATTTGTAAATTTCTGCTGTCAGTTGGTGCACATATACCTTTTGTTGTTAGCAAACATGTATGTACAATTTTATAGCATGCCGATAGCTTCATCAAACAAATAACGGCAATGCTGTTGTGTTTAAAAAAAACTCTAAAAACACGTGCATGAACATTATCATTTATTAACGCTAGTGATGGGACGATACCAAAATCATAGGCTCCCCAGATTTTTAAATATATAATATAACAGACTACAGACAGTTTACCCACCCCCACTCTCAATCTCCCACACCATTAATGTTGGTTAGTCCTATTACCATCAAGTTACCGAAGGAATTGTAAGCTGAGGGGATCGTATGGAATAATAAAATATACCGTGTGTAAACTTGTTGTCATTGGCAACCATTCATCCTTCAACCTCATTTTGACCATTACATGTACTGTACTACTGCTTTGCTCTCATTGTTTCATTCATAAGAATTTGCCGTGTGCAAAAGCCATTTAACTATTGGTTAGAATTAATTAAAATATGTCAAAGTTGAAGGTTCAAAAGGAGTACCTAATTTATTTGTGTACGTTTATATAGAGTTCGCTTTGTCATGAGTCATATATAGGTCACGATAGACCATTCCGAGTCCAGAAGAGAATGGTTCGGGGACAATGAGGGGATGTGTAGGTTACTTATTTGTGTAGCTTGTAAGGAAAATCAAGCAAGTCGCTTCGAAGCCACAGTATCGCTCAATCTGGGAATCACCGCAAAACGGCGTTATATTTAAACTTAAACGGTCTTTAAAAACGAACGGTCTTAACAACCTTAAGAAAGAGTGAAGAAATAGGGTCCCGATATTCCGATACGATTCTGATTAATCGTCCCATCACTAATTAACGCACAACACGTACATATAGAAATTTCAAGCGCTTGTTAATATTTTGCCGCCATATTGGTTTTCGCTTTAACTCGATCATCGGTTATGTCGATGCCATTTTTCATTCCCCGACGCCGTCGACTTAAGCGGTTTCGACTGTATTTACTTTAAGTTTAAGTACAATACTATTACTATTACGAATTCGCAATTCATGTTGATCAATCATGTTGTGGGGGCCGCGGTGGTCGAGTGGCAAGCGCACTCGACTGGCGTTCTGATGGTCACGAGTTCGAATCCATGGGAAGCCAAGGACTTGTTCCCGGGGCCCAGGGCATCCCCGAGTTCCACCCAGCTCCAAATGGGTGAAAAGCGGCGAGGTAATGTGTGGAACCCTCAGCCGTGGCATGTGAACGCTGCATCACTTGCCAAAAAAACTGCTGCCTTGCAGATGGTCTCGGCTGACCAAAGGCTATGGAAGCAAATCCAGAAAAAACAGCAGGCTGAAGTCGGAGACCACGGGCCAATTGGATTGGCGCAAAACTCGTGGCATGCAAAACTCAATATTCAATATTGAGAACGAAGAAGAAGAAAGAAGAATCATGTTGTGAAAAATTTCTCTCTTTTGAGAAAAAATATTCCTTTATTGCAATATTGGTATGTAGTTATTATTACATCTAATCTTAGTACCTTAGTATCTGTTGAAGTCAGTCCAAAAATGACTTGACATTTTCTAGACATCCCCCCCTTCAAGGCCCTTCCTGTATGATAATGAAAAATATTTATATATTGAATAATAGTAATATTGGTAATCCTGCAGATTTTACTCGTATATTATTTTAGAGCGAAATTTAATTTTCTAGTGAGAACTTACGTTTTTAATTTATTAAATGATTAATGCGTTATTATATGTTTTATTTTAATTTCTAAGGCATTTTTTTAGAGAGTCTCAACAGTAAATAGTCTCAGCGTGATGCAACCATTTTGTTTATTTATTGGTAAAAAAATCTGGCAAGCAGTTTGCTAGATAAACAAAATGAATGGACGTTTTGTGACCAATTATGTATTATATAGAGCCGAAAAAATGCCTTAGAAATTAAAAAGACTCCTAAATTAGCGCTGTAACTGCTGAAATACAACATATAATAATGTATTTAATAAATTAAAAACGTAAGTTCTCACGAGAAAATTAAATTTCGCTCTAAAATAATATACGAGTAAAATCTGTAGGATTACCAGTAATATTTAATATATTATTACCACCAATTATTTATATAGCATTGCTTATTGATATCTATTGATGTGGAGGGTATAATAATAAATAATATCTCATTTTAAACGTCTATTAAGTTTTTAAGTGACTGAGTAATATGTTATTATCATGTTTTTTATCAATTTTGTTTAGAATCTAAATCCCAGAATTTTGCTTTAGTTTGTCCAACATCTGCACTGATTCATAGTAATAGTAGTAGTAGTAGGCTAATTTTTATTCTTTTGTTTCGTAAGGCTATTAAGTTAATTAACGTTCAAAGCCTAATAAGGTTTTTGTTAAACTTCCGCCTCATTCCTGTAAGGATTTCCCCGTATTGCGATCAACTGGCTATGAAATTTTTTAAATTGCTGAAAATGTATTGCTATTAATATAGTCATACTGACTTCATCTTTTAGGTTAAAAATGGTTATTTTAAGTATCTAAATGACAATCTTGAGTGTAATATTAACCTTCAAAACAAAAAAAAAAACCCGGTAAAAACTACCAAAAAACTTCACGAAACGAGTGATAACACTAGCGATGGAAACGACCGCCTATCCCGGAAGTCGAATACACCTTTTTTCACTCACTGAAGAGTATTTATTTACTGTAGTTTCGTTTCTAAATAGAGTTCTGTTGAGGTGCGCTTTACAGCGCTTTGGAAATAGCAACTAGGCGCGCATTACCACACTTCGTCAATTTAAACGTTAAAGCATGAATAAGAAAGAACTTACACAGGCTTGTTGAAAAATAATAAAATTTTTCACAGAACTTTGAGTCCGCATGAGTGCTCATATAATATGTAACACAACTTCTAGCACTCTCGTGGTTTAAAAAAAATGTTATAAACACACAAATTTAGTGTCCGCCCTGGGATTCGAACCACCATTACGACTTAATCTGCTCGTCTCCGCCTATCAACTCTTCTCGCAAATCTTATGTTGATAGGTGATTTAAAAAAAAATAAAACTATAAATAACCAATAAAACACCAATGTGCATGCGCGGCTGTGTGAATAACGCTAGACAATATTCACACAATTTTACCTTCTCATTATCTACCAGTCACTAACAAATATACAGCTACTGACAACTTGTTACCTTATTTTTCACATATAACATGCAACTTTATTAAATACACACATTACTCACAATGTGTTTTTATTTGCAGGGCCATGATTATATTCCAGGATACTTAGAATCATTACCAGATCGCATAATTCATACAGTAAGCATATTTTTTAAAAAAATCATAACTTTTAATTTTAAACATTGTTGCTAAATGATGTGATTGGCGTTGGTGTTGGAATGTGTCTTCCATGAGTGATATATCACTATGTACCTTTTCTTAAATGGTGTGGTAGAAACAATGATTGTCTACTACATAGACACATTATTCAACAATCGATCACATCAAATGCATTAAAGGTATCATTTTAAAGTCAAAGCACACTTTTTTGCTAGTCATTTTTAAAAACACCCTTTATGAATGATTTTTAGACAAAAATATTTTTTTATATCATTGTTTTTACAGCAAATTTTTAAAAAAAGAATTATAAAGGAATATTGAAATGAAATTGGAAAATCTATTACCTCAATGGGATAATAGCTAGATGTAGTCAGTGGCGTAGCTAGGGATTTGGGGGCTTGGCCTCTTTTGGGGCTCCTGCATACATGGCTGTGGCGTAATATTTAATGTAAAAAAATTAAGTGGGGGCCCCGGGTGGACTTTCAAATTTGGACTCCCCCTCCCCTAGCTATGCCACTAGATGTAGTAATAAGATATATGCTTGATTTTGTGTTTTTTAGCACCAAATTAATAAGGTGGTGATAAAACAATTAGAAGAAAAGGTCTCATTGTGCTTTAAGTGGGATACAAATTGTTAAGTAACTGTGAAAGGATTTAATTGATATTTTATAATATTTATGATTAAGAATTTTGTTGATGAAATTTATTTCAGAAAAGAGAGGGGATTCTTACAATGTTTATTCAATTTTTTTTTTTTTAAACATAAAAATCTTTGAAAGACAACTATGATTTTATTGTTTTCAATACTTTTAAAATAGTTGTTATATTCTAACCATATTATGTTCTCTTGTACACATTTCTAACAGTTTAACACAGCTTTTGGACTTACTTACCTGACAACACCTATAGTTGGATTTATTCTTTACAGAAGAGGTAATGGTTAAAGGTTCCAATTAAATGAATAGTTCAGTTTGTTTCATTTAATACATCAAGTTAATCTTCTTGCATATTTTAAAGAGTGTGTCTTAACTTAAGAACTGCTTGACCTAATAGCTGATAAGATTAGTAACAAAATCCATCGCTTTTAGAACAAAATAGAAATAGGGTTTTGGCATAAGTCATTGAATGTCAATTAACTGTGAAAAAAAATTATAATTCTTTTTTTATAAGCCATTTTAATCAAACTGCAAATTATATCTCAATTTATATTTCTCTTATGGCTTTAGATACTGATACTGATGAAATTTTTGTGTGTTCTTTTAAAACATTGAAAATTTAGGACATTTTACCCCTGAAGGAAGTCTTGGTATACTCAAAGTTGCATTGTCTGTTGCCATTGTATACACAGCAGCATACTTTCTCAGAGGTAATCTTACTTTTATACCTGGTTGTTTGTAAAAATTTTAAAAATCTGGGACATTAGCAATATAAATGAAAATAGAACAGCACCCTATGCGTTAGGTACCAATGCCCCCCAGTGGATTCGGTTTAACACACACCTGCAGTTCATTGCAGTTAATCTTTATTAACCTTTGACCAAATAGGATGGTGCTTGCAGACGTAACACGTCTTGCTTGGGTGTGTGTGTGTGTATGCCTTTTAGAAATAAGAACAGGATTATCATCTTTTTTGTGCTTGTCACCTATTATTCAAAACGTTGGTGTAAGTCTTTATCTAATAATTATCAGATTTTTTCTATGTAGTTTATAGTGGGAACCATCATTCTCTGTATGTATTTTAACACATTTTTGTTGTTGTTGTAGGTATTGGACGCTTAAGCAATGGTGAATATAGGACTTTTATAAATATTTTAGTTGAAGCAAGGCGTTCAAATGCCTCTCCACAACAAAAGGTGACTGATTTAAAATGTAATCATTCAAAATAATAAAAATGCCTGAAGTATTATCCATTTTTAAAAAAATGAAAATGATACAAAATTAAATGCTGTAGTTTACTAATGTATAGAGATTGACATTAATTTTGTGAAATTTTAAAATCAACTTCTATAAACATCCTTTATTAATTAGATAATTTACATTCAATTTAAGTCATTTTAATAACATATTTAAAAAGAAAATAAATATAAAATAAAAATTATTTTGTGTCCCAGTAATTTAGTAATAATCTTAATTGAAAATTTAAACTATTGTAACAATAACATCATTTTAACAATTCCATTTTTTTTGGCGACACATTTGAACGTTCTGTGAAGATTTTTACTAAATGTGTTTTCAGAGGATGTTGGCTGGTTATGACTTTGAATATTGGGCTTGGCCTGTAGACTTCCGGTGGAATGATGTTGTTGACAAGTAATTTGTTTAAATTGTTGGTGGGACTTTCCACAATCATTTGATAATTTTTTGGTATAACCTCTAAAAGATTACTACGTTGATTTTAATGTTGGCATTTAAAAAAAAAATCAAGTTACTGTTCTTGATGGATGCAAAATTTAACATCTGATACTGATAGCTAAAGTTCTCTTTTAACTTTAAATATTCAAATTTGATTTAAGAGGTTTAGATGTTTTAACTTCTTGAGCTATGTTTGTATTGTTAGCTGTACCAGGGAAATAATTCTATATATATAATTGTTAACTATTTGATTTTTACCATTAAAAAATTATTATGAAATATCAAAACTATGTCTTAATAACAAAAAATATAAAATTTGTATTTAAAAAATTTTAAATAGGTCTTTCACCTATCTATTTTTGCATATTTTTTAGTGATAATGTTTTTTAAATTAAATTTTGGTATTCTTATAGCTATAATACATTCTATCAAATTTTTTATTTTCAGAACTTCCAAAAAACCACACAAAGCAATCAGCAGCAGCCGCAGGAGTCAGGCTATTGAAAGAAGCAGTCTACCATGTCGATTACTTAGGTTAGTGATTTTCACAATGGAGAGTCATTGCAACGAATTTTCATTAAAAGTATCTTTGTACTTTAAAAAAAAATTTTTTTTTGCATGTAAACTTCTGTGTGAGATTCCACATTTGAAAGTTGATTTTTTCAAGGTTGTGTAAAAAAATTATATTTTTATTTTCTCCAGTTTTCTTGCTATGCATACTTTTGGTAGAAGAATGGTTTATCCTGGTGGAACTTCGTTAATGAATTATCTTCTATGTAAGTATCTAAATCTGAGCAAATTTTTGTGAGGATGATTTAATTTTTGTGTAGTACCTAAATTAAACGCCATTGAATAGCTTAGTTAGTATATGCAATTAACAATCCTTAAAAATGCTAAATTAAAATTAATAGATTATAACTATGAACTAATTAAAATTTTGTGATTAACGTACAGTAACAATAATAACTGATAAATTTACAAATCTTAGAATTTTGTGTTATTCATCATACTTTTCCTAAATTAATTTAAAATTTTACTAATTTAAAAAAAAAAAAAATATTTAGATCTACTATTGATTAATCTTTAATGAAATATTTGAATCTAGTAAAAAGAAATAACTCCTCTATATTATGTAGCAAAGTTGTATAAATAACATTCATTTCCATCTCTGTATCATTTTTTTCCCCAGCAAATATGCTTAGGTCAGGGAGAGCACAATTAGTTGAAGAGGTTCGTTGATTTTTTTTTTCTTATATTACACCTTATTACTTAAGTCAGTGATCTTTCCACTTCAAAACACAATCATATTGTGTGTGTTTGCTGAAAACATAATACGTTAACTATGAAATGTTGACTTAAACTAAGCATAAGCTAAGTGGCCTTAATGAACAAAAATGCATGATCGAATCCCGGCATGTATATTCAACCAACAAACTTTCACATGCAAACCTGCCAACCCGTTTTTAGTAATTTTAATTGGATGGCTACATTAGCAAAAATTAATCAAAATATTATAGATCTATAAAAGTTTATAAATGAATGAGTGTGTATATATTAGGGCTAATATTTCTAATCATTTTTTTCTAATTTGTCAATTAATAATTTTGGTTACCAACATACTTTTTTCTCATATTATTATTTAGATGGGCATACGTAGACTGTCCAGAGGTTTTTTGAAAAAATCCGGGACATTTTTGTTCAATTCCGGGACAAATTAAAAATAAGTAAAAAACCTAAACAATTTCTTTAAATAGCTCACTTAAATCATAAAGCAATCATAAAATAGCCATTCATTAATTTTTTAAAAAATTTTATTCTTTTTTTACTGCCATGGCCTTTTCTAAATATAGCTGACCAATGATAAATACCGAACGAAGTTAATTGAGGATAATATAAATATTGACCAATGACCATTAAGAATGCGTGTATTAGCGATTTTATGGGTTAGCGGAACAAAGAATTCCGTAGCGGGTTATTTTTGGACGTTGTAGTGGGCGATACCATTACAAATTAGGTAGGATAAGCTTTCCAACGACACCAAAATTGTTGAGCTAGCGTTTCATTTACGTTATATATCTAAAAGAGAATTTCCCATGATTTTCACAAATCTTTACAATTTTATACTTATCATACTGTTTTAAAATACATTTTAAACATATTAAAACAATTTTTTAAAGCATTTTGTAAAAACCAAATTATTCTAAGAAGGTTAATTTAGTTAAATTTACTATAATCTCATTTTTGATAAAAATTAGAAAAACATCGATTTTTTTCCCCCGTGGACCACCTTAAACACTTAGAAATAGCAAAATTTATAATTTTTCTTGCTTCCAAAAATTTGGATCGACGTGCTTGACAAAAGTTTTTAAAAAATATGAATGACATTTAAATTTTAACAATCACTTTTGACTTTATTCATAAAAAATACTTAATTTTCATACAAAAACTTTTTAATTTCTAAATTCCACGATAAATTGCGTCCCTGACAGGATTCCGGGACAGAGGTGAAATTTAGGGACTGTCCCAGCAGATGGACAGTCTAGGCATATATAAACAAAAAGGTTTTTCTTCCTTATTTCTTGCATAGCAAAATGAATTTGCTGTGTTATGTCGCGAAATTTGGGAGCCATGGAATTACTGCAACTTAACCGATTTTGTGAAATAATGAATCACGATTTAACGGGATCTATATATGTGTTACAAAAATATAATTAATCTATTAATCAATTTAAAAATTCCCAATTAATCGAATAAAAAATTTTGAATCGGTACCAGACCTAGTTTATACATATATATTCTGATGGTATATTATGCAAGGAATCATGTGGTATGAGTCTGATAAATCTGTGAACAATTTTTGACATTTCAGCAGATTTATAAAATACATATCAATTTGGACTGATAAATTCTGCCATGACAACATATTAGAATATATTTTGGCCAGTTTGACTTTTCATGGTTAGTTATTCATGCTCAGTTATTTTCAGAATTAACAATTTTTCCATTCTTATTATTGACATTTCTTCCCCAGAAAAATGGGAAAAGAGCCAAAATTTTAACAGAGGATGGAAATGAGATTGACACCATGTTCATCAACAAAAAGGGACAGTCTGAAAATGGCTCAACCTTAGTAAGTTCCTTACCAGCTTCACATATTTTTTGTCATAAAAATAAATAGGATTGTAAATTTTAATTACGTATAAAATGATGACAAGGTGCTTAAAACTTGAAAAATGAGGAGGGAGAAAGAAATGATGGGAAAAAAATAAGGAACTTAATTTTAATTATTTTTATTTCATGTAATCAGTATTACACTTAGAGTATGACTTTTCTTTTTAGCACTAAGCCTTTTGGTATTCACTATTTCAGTGTTATTATGTTGCGTATGTCCACAAATTCATTGAATTATTACAGTATATATGAGGATTGAGCGTGAAACCCAAAAGACCAATGTATTGGCTATAAGGCATTTTTTAGCTTGATGAATGAAAGTTGTACCAATTATTTGACATTGCAAAATTTATGCAAATAAAATAAATTTTATTTTTTTGGTTTTATTTTTCACAATTATTTATGTTGATATATGCCCTATAAATATACCAAATTTTTTTTGTTTCTCAATTTTATACCCTTTTAACATTTTTAGCAACAATAAGAAAATGTTTAGCAAAACTTTTAGTGGCTAGATTTAAACCCAGATTATATAGCTAAGCAATCATCATCAATAACATAGAGTTTTTAATAACGTCTGATAAAATCATATTTGAGTATTTTTATGTCATTTTCATGCTCATCATTTGATCACACTCACGCAAACAACAGGTGATAACTTCAGAGGGCAATGCAGGCTTCTATGAGATGGGCTGCTCCAACACACCACTAGACCTCAACTACTCTGTCCTGGGCTGGAATCACCCTGGCTTTGGTGGAAGCACTGTAAGATTTTACTGGGAGACATAAGTGAAATGCTAACTGTTTAATTTTGTGGCTGGTTAATTATTGCCTGTATTAGAGGCTTGGGAGTTTCATCATTTAAAGACCAACAAACTGGCAGGTAAAATCTACTTCCAATGACATTAATTTACAGGAAGAAACTTTAAAAGATCTCATTGGCCCTTCACCCAATAGTTTTAATGTTTTAAATTCTACAAAGTTCATTCTCATGAAGTTTTTATTATTAAGTGTTCCATTAAAACAAATTTGCTTCTCTCAAATCATTGAGAAATATTGATCACTGAGAAAAAAAATTGGGTGGTGACTCAAAAATATTTGAGTTGATGAAAGAGCCAGGTCATCGAAATGATTAGGTTACATATGTTTAACTCTTAAAGTCGCAAAGCGTTATAATACGTCTCCGCCCGCTATCCTTAAAGCGTCCCTAGATACCACTCTCGTTAGAAATGAGATCTCGGAAAGTAAAAACTCTTCAATGCTTGAAAAATGATGTATTCGACTTCCCGCAATAGCGGCCGTTGCCCGAGCTAGTGTTATCGCTCGATTCGTGATGTTTTTTGGTAGTTTTAACGTTTTTTTTTTCGAAAATACGTTTTAGCTATACTTAATTACTAAAATTATAGTACTAAACTGCAGGTAAATATTGTTTTAAACTCAGTACGGTCTTTTGGATACGTAAAATAACCATTCTTAGACTAAAAAATTAGTCAGTATGACAATAATATTATAAATAGATTTAACGCAAATTTTTCAATTTCATAACCAGTTGATCCTTACGGGAATGAGGCAGAAAGTTTATTGAAAACCTTATGTGACTTTAAGAGTTAATACAATAAATAGGTTATACAAGTGCGTGGTTGTTGATGATTCCTGTCTGTGTCCAATCGACTGAATGTATTTGATGACTCTATGCCAGGGTGCAGCTTTCCCTCAGCAAGAACAGAAGGCTGTAGATGCTGTTATGCAGTACGCCATCCACAGCTTGCACTTTGAGCCCAAGGACATTGCTCTGTTTGCCTGGTCCATAGGTGGATACACTGCATCTTGGGTGGCCAAAACCTACCCTGATATCAAGTTTGTGGTGAGTGAAGCCATTCTAGTGTCAATGCTGAAATATGTGTATTAAATTAACATTTTATGATTAGTCATGAATTGTGGTGTGATACCGTGAAAAAGTACACTAAGGAATGATTGAAATTTAAAACTAACTATTCCCCAAATCTCTTAACAGTCTGGATACTTGGAATCCACATTTCTAGCTTTTGAAAAAAAATACAAATATATAGAAACCAGAAAATCTTCATGTTAAGGAACAAAAAGAATTATGGTTTCTTATACATTATCATTCAGATTTTATCAATCTTTTTTGTGTGCCTTTTAACCCTTGTATCTTTTAACAAATATAATTTTGTAAAATATTTGAAAGCATCCTATTCCAGTGTGACATGTTCTAATGTACAGTTCTACAACCTTAAAAAAACACCTCTTGAAACAATAGCAAATCCCTAAAATCTTGAAAAATTCATTATACCACCAAATAAGAAAAGTAAAAGATGTAGAAGTTTTTTTTTCCAGCAATATTACAGAAAACCTGCAAGAGGAAATTTCTTTGATTGCCTCTATTGGTGGCAAATGTCATAAATATAGACATCCTGCAAGAAGAAAGTTTCTTGATTGCCTCCATTGATGGCAACTGGCTTAAAAATACCAGGCTGGTTTTAGAGCTGAATGGGGTATGGGTGCTCAACTGGAGGGGATATGGGTGCTCCACTGGATGGGGTATGTGAACTCCACTGGATGGGGTATGGGTGCTCCACTGGATGGGGTATGGGTGCTCCACTGGAGATGGGGTATGTGAACTCCACTGGATGGGGTATGGGTGCTCCACTGGATGGGGTATGGGTGCTCCACTGGATGGGGTATGGGTGCTCCACTGGATGGGGTATGGGTGCTCCACTCTTTCACCTGGGAGAAAAATGCTTAAGGAACACAAGTCACAAATACACATAACAACCGTTTTTGTTGACCTCCAGCAGGCCAGGGGGAATTCTTAAAACAGTCAAGCAATTAAAAATGTAATTAACCAAGCATACTATGTCAGATAATGGAACTAAAAAAATTATCAACACAATCATTAAAAAAATTGAATCTTACAAAGTAAAACAGTGAGACATGGGCAATGAGATGTTATTGATCAACACAATCATTAAAAAAGTTGAATCTTACAAAGTAAAACAGTGAGACATGGGCGATGAGATGTAAATGATCATAAACAATTAATTTAGCACAAAGGGAACTTGGAGACATTGGCTGTGAGATGAGAGATAAAGATCGTACATGTTGGGCCTAAACAGAGAGCATTCATTAAACAAACAAATCCAAATATATATAATATTTAACTAGGTAGAAGATGATAACAACCTACATATAGGAACTGGTAATAAATCTTTCACATGACACAGATATAACCTCTAACAGGGTAGAATATGATCGCGACCTACATGTAGGAACTGGTGATAAATCTTTCACATGACACAGGAATGTTAATATTCTCCTCAACTGCATTAAACAAAACAAAACACCAATGTGTGTCACCTCTGAAAACATCCAAATGAGAGAGTGGACCTTTTCAGCTGCCAGTGTTGCCTCTTCATCACCTACCCAAAAAACATCAGATTGCATCGACACCCTAATTTCCAACTGTATTAGAACAGCTGTGTCAATTCTGCAACATGGCTTCAGGCCCAATGGTAGATTCTGTAATGGCCACGTTTCTGAATGATGATGATGCCCTGGAGGTTATCTGCCCTTGCCAAGCTTCTGGCTGATACAAAGCAAGTAATTCATTGCTGTTAGAATCATTTTGATTGGCTAATAATACCTTAAGTATAATCTCTCTGTGCTTTCAGGTGCTGGATGCTACATTTGATGATATTGTGCCGCTAGCCATAGCCAAAATGCCACAGTCTTGGAGTAAGTCATTTCATTTTAAGAGTAAGGCTTAAAATAACTGCTTTTAGCTATGAAAACATTTTAACCTATTAATTATAGCCATGAAATTTTGTATTTTAAAAAAAAAAATGAAACATGCACCACAAGCTTTAAGAAAAGAATATACTTGAAGTATTAAACCTTGAGTTAGTTGGTATTTTTTATACGACTGATGTCTGTCAAATGTTTCTGTATTAAAAATTATGATTATTATTTGTATAAATATTACCTGTTGAAGATGTTATTTTGTCTATTTATTCGTTTTTCTTGTTTGTACAGAGAATCTGGTGGCTCTCAGTTTGAGGACATACATGGACCTGAATGTGGCCGACAATTTAATTGAGTAGGTCCTAACAAACACAGCATAATTTGTGGGTATCTGTGTGAGGGTTGTTATTTTAGTGGATTGAATCAAATGTCTGGGTATCTGTGTGAGAGTTGTTCTTTTAGTGGATTGAATCAAATGTCTGGGTATCTGTGTGAGAGTTGTTCTTTTAGTGGATTGAATCAAATGTCTGGGTATCGGTGTGAGAGTTGTTATTTTAGTGGATTGAATCAAATGTCTGGGTATCTGTGTGAGAGTTGTTCTTTTAGTGGATTGAATCAAATGTCTGGGTATCTGTGTGAGAGTTGTTATTTTAGTGGATTGAATCAAATGTCTGGGTATCTGTGTGAGAGTTTTTATTTTAGTGGATTGAATCTAATGTCTGGGTATCTGTGTGAGAGTTGTTATTTTAGTGGATTGAATCAAATGTCTGGGTATCTTTTTTTTTTTTAAATTGTAAACCTCAATTTAAAAAAAAAATCTTTTGAAGTTTCACTGTTATTCATAATTTACAATCGTCTCTCTAAGAATCATAATGCCAATGTGAGTAAATAATTTTATTAATTCTGTCTTTAAGCTATCAAGGCCCTGTACTCCTTGTGAGGAGAACAAGAGATGAAATTATTACCACAGAGTAAGTACCCCTATAAATTCCACAAATAAATAATGGGACAACTTTTTAATAATTTTTTAGCTGAGTATAATAAATTTATAATACATTTTGTTTAAAATTAAATGTGCTAAAATTAAAGATATAATGAAATAATTTAATTTTAGTTTTTATAAAAAATGTGTATTGCATTTTCACATTCCCTTCTTATCACCCTAAGTATTATAACAGGTAATCAATGATTAAATACATAAAATAAATTAAACAGCTATTTCAAATTGATTCTCATTGTAAAAGTTTTTCTAGTGATCAAAGTCACTTGCAGTGAAGAAACAGCATTCAACACTCAATGTTAACAAATTGTTGTATATTCATATCTTTTATTTTTTATTTCTTATCTGATTCCATTGACAGATCCCTCCCCAATGGCTACCCTCTGTTAATCTCCAACAGAGGCAACTCTCTCCTACTCAAGCTGTTGCAATACAGGTAACCTTTTTAATTTTCAAGGCTTTTCAAATTATCAAGAAAACTTTTTACAGTTTTTGTTCAATGACTCATTGTCAAATTTGTTCTTAGTGTCATAGTTATTTCACCATGGTTTATATATTTACCTAAAAGTATGTGGGATTATAAAACAGAAAATGAAAAAGAAATCTTAATCTGCAATCTTTACATTTTGTGTTTTCCCCCCTTTTTGGTCAACTTTTAATTTTTTGGCTTATTACAAGAGTGTCTTGTTAATTTTACACAGCAGCTTTTTTCAGACAATATTTTGGAGGTTAAACAGATAGTAATCAAAGGTTTAATGATCAGAAATTAATTCTACGGATGAAAATCAAGAAGAATCCAAGAAGAACAAAATATATGTTGATTATCTATAAACATGATTAAGATTTTAATAGTGATAAATGCACAGGGGAGATTAGAGGGCAGCATTGGTCTAGAAATTAAATTCTTTTTTTTTTTTTTTTTGCATGGTCATTTTTCTCAAAGCGTAACGCTTAACATGGATTGATGTTTATTTTGAAGGTATCCTACTATTGTGGATGAAACTACCTTACCAGTGATGAAAGAGTTCCTGTCCAAGGAAACAGCCAATCAAAGTAAGATTTACAAATTAGAAATGTGTAAAGAATTTTGCCAACTGACCTAACATGACAAAGTTCCATTAAAATTGTAGTTTGAAAAAAGTTGAAAAATTATATTTCCTATCTGAAGACCTCAAGGGAAGACATTTTTAAAATTTATTTGTCATCCCCTCTATCTGTTAGGGGGTACAAAAAAAAGAATATTCTGAATGAGTTTTTTTTTAAAAAGTATGTCTCTGACCCAGTGGTGTAGCTAGGGGGGGGGGCGGAGGGGGCGGTCCGCCCCGGGCGGCACTCATCTAAAGGGCGGCATTTTTGGGAATTAATTTGAAAAATAGAGCCATTTCCGACAACAGCCCTTTTTCTTTTGAAGGGAGAAAAAAGGTGAAACAAAAATACTCTTAATTTCGAATCTTAATTAGCGGATTCACGCAACATCTGTATAATTACATAGTGGTAGTAAAAAATAACGCAAACTGGTGCAAAAATTAAAAATCGCTCAAAAAAGGATCGGTTTGTTTGGAAAATTAAGCGGTATGAGTCACAAATGGCGCTATTATAAGAAAACTGCACAAAAACAGCATATCACCGCTGGGCCTAATAATATGTACTATTAATATCACCACGACAGTATTTATGTGGAATTGTCGACATTTGCAAAATGATGCGCTAACAAGTACCTACATGACATGGTGGTTCAAATATTGTTTTTAAATTGCAAGTAGTAATTTACATTACTGTTTCAGTTTTAGAAAATTATTTTAAGGTAACTTACTAAAAATTAAATGTTTTTTTGTTTTTATTGCGTTAAAGTAGAACAAATAATTTGTGTTTTTCATTAAAATATTGTTATTCATTAAAATGCTACGTCTATCCAATTAAAGCAATACGTAAATAATTTGAATTTTTATGTTTTATGGAAAATTATTATGATTTAGCGCAAGAACATGAAAATATTCAAATGTATCCGCTAATAAACATCACTATAACATAAATAATTTGGAAAACGACATATTTCAAAAATTTTATACATGTTGGAAAAAATTGACACCTGAAGAAGTAACTAGTAAAACGAGATCAGATGCTGGAACTTTACACAGTTCAATGCAATATTTTTCTTTTCTATAGTATCTCAATTTGTGGGAACACATTTTCTTTAAAATAAATAATGCCAACCCACTTCATGGAACAAAGTTATGTGCTGTTATAGATTATAGGGAGTTGGAGACATCAACTTAACGCCGTGCTGGACGGAGAATAAGTATGAGTGGAGAAAATTCAAGAGGCGGGGTTCTATCTTTAGAGCAAGTCGTACAACGAGAAATGTTTTCATCCTTAGATGCAATTATAAAAGAAAGAAATAGAACCCACTGATGAGTTGCATGTCCTTGCAAGAAAATAATCGTGTATAATACATGTACTATCATGTAATCTACTAAATGAAATTTTTTTACTATCAAATAAATGTCTTTATTACCATTGTCAAAGAACAGTTCAAATTGAACGAAAAAGGGTCCAGGTTTTTTATTGCTGCCCACAGGGCCAGTCTTTGCAATTGCGGCGCCTTATGCAGCTTAGTATGCGAAAATGGATGCGTGGGGCCCGGTTTGGGTAGGGATAAGGTATTTATAAGGATAATAAGTGAAGATTAAGATAAATGGGGCATATGAAAGCATGAACCCACTACGGCCGTATAGGCGCATGGCAGTGGCCTAAGACCAGCCAAGGCTTTACCTACACTACAAGATGAGGCATTAAGGCATTATGTTAGAAAAACAGGGGGGGGGGTCCCCTTGACCTATTAAAATATATCAAATAGGGGGCCTGCGACCTCAGTAAATTTCTTGTGGCCTTTAATAAAAGCATCACATCTTTTTAAAAATGTGTACTTATAGGTATATCACCTTATTCGGCCTATTTTATTAATGCTTACATAAATATGGAATGCAATTGTTAACATGTTCCACACCTTTTACTTTAACAATGTACTTCCTTTCAATTACAATTATTTATTAATGTTTATTAATTTATAAAAACCATCATACGATTGACTAAAGTGGCCGTCCTCAAATGACGTGTCGCGATTTTGGCTGAAAATTTACCCCCAGCTCTCCCCTGGCCACACGTCGCCACAGAAACTTAGACCCCTTTCTTCAATGTGACATCACAAAGCCTCCACCCCCCCCCATAAACGCCATATTTTCTATTTGAAAATCAGTATGTTTCCTTTTTTTTTTATTGTAATTTTTGTCAGTTAAATACTTTTTAGTGTAAGGTTGCACTCTAATATCTTAACACGTGTAAAACTTTATTAAACTAAGTTTCGGTAATCATATATTTAAGTGGAACTTTTATTTAAATTTGCGCCTTTTTATTTGACTTCAAATGTGCGACGC
>MUZC01000202.1:981638-1001500 GCA_002072015.1 Radix auricularia | reverse complement strand
CCCATGTGTGACGTCATTTATGGACACCCCTAAAAGGGCGGCAAATTGGAGACCGCCCCGGGCGGCAAAAGCTCTAGCTACGCCACTGCTCTGACCCTAGGAAAAATTCAAATGTATTTAATTAATTAATGACAGATCTGTATAGTTTTTAACTTTAAAATTACAAAAATGTCACATAGCATTTTCTTTCCATTCATGTCTGAGGTTTGGCCAACTGTTTTAATATAGTACCTCTAGGTTCATTCATGCCTGAGGTTTGGCCAAATGTTTTAATATCGTACCTCTAGGTTCATTCATGCCTGACGTTTGGCCAACTGTTTTAATATAGTACCTAGGTTCATTCATGCCTGAGGTTTCGCGAACTGTTTTAATATAGTACCTAGGTTCATTTATGCCTGAGGTTTCGCGAACTGTTTTAATATAGCACCTAGGTTCAATCATCTGTGACAACTTTTCTCATCTTTCAGTTCAGATGCTGGACGACAAGTCTGTGATCTACCAGGAGTGCAGCAGTTTCTTTGCTGATTATGTCCGTGAAGTGGGAACTGTCCACTTCCCTATGCATATAAGTGAGTACCTCACAACACTGTGGTCAGACATCTTTAACAATAAGAACAACTTCAGAGATGGGGGTGGTTCTAATTTTGTCATTTCTTTAATCCTCAGATGTTCCACATGACCGTAACTTAAAAGTCAAGCTAGCTTTATTTTTGGTAAGGTTTTTATTTTCCTTTTGAAATTTGTTCCTTCATGTACTTTGCTTTAATTGCTACTTTTTTTTAATGTAATAATTGAATTAAATTCATCTGACTTGAAGCTTGCAAACATTTCATTAATATGCACACGAAACAGTCATACAGAGATATTTTAAGGTCTTTAACAAGCTAAATAGTATAAGATGTTCGGATATTTGTAAAGGAAGAAGCTTTTGATTTGATGTGAGCTTTTTATCATTAAAATTTTTTTTTATCTGACAGATAACTGTTCACATGGAGAATTATGATTCCACTCATTGCACACCTCTACCGGTCGGCTTCTTTCATAAACCTTGGGTCCCAGGCGCTCGAAGCTGAGGAAACAATCAGACTTGTTGGCCTGATCGGAGAGTATTAATACTACCTGTTGGACTGATGTTATCTCATTCAGATTAGATCATTTTAATTCATAACATCTGCACATATATAAATAAATATTTATTTGGGATCACATTGAAATATTCATAGATACTAATTGTTGATTGGTGCATTGGGGAATAAATAAACAGCTGATAGCATCTCTAAATTTTAGCAACTTAAAAAAAAAAAGATTTTTTTTTTTGATTAGGACTTGAGAGTAGATGGGTCTGTTAGAGAGTAGATGGGTCAGTTAGAGAGTAGATGGGTCAGTTAGAGAGTAGTTGGGTCAGTTAGAGTAGATGGGTCAGTTAGAGAGTAGTTGGGTCTGTTAGAGAGTAGATGGGTCTGTTAGAGAGTAGTTGGGTATGTTATATCATTGTTGATCATACAAAATTTAATAGTCTGAGACCGGGGTTTTCAAAATCCTTAGCTATCATAGACTTGACGGTGAGTCTTCACATAAGCCGTGCCAGTGAGTAAACGGACAGTTTTTATATCAGGTATTGTAGAAGATTTACATAGATCATTTAGAAGCTGTCAGTCCCCCGAAGAGGCCTAAGAGTCTTTGTTAATTAACTTCTGTCTAGGATTTTTCATCATCCAAGAGGATAAGCCCCCCCCCCCCCCCCGCGCTAATATAAAAAAAAAACCAACAACATATGGTTGGGGGTGTTTTCTAAAAAGCAAAGACCCACTTCAGTTTGAGGAATTTTCTAGAATCATTTTCTTGCAATCAGTGTTGTGTTATATTAACTGTCGTCTCATACAACTCTGTATTATATTCATACATTTTTAAAAAAACAAGATACACCATGGATTGTGAACGTCTTTTTAATACAACCAGATATTTATTAGGACCATATAGTTTGTGTTCAAAGTGTGCAGCAGTTAACCTGTCTGTTGTATTACTGCATTTTCCAAAGGATTAGTGCACCTTCTTCCACTGAATACATACCTGAAATGAAATATGGAGCATGTCTCACGGATAATTCCATAAATCATTACTTAAAATATTATTTTAATTTTTTTAAAAAGTAGATCATCTTATGTGTGTGCCACTGTGTGCTGTATGCTGGGAAATGTATCGTGGGAGACTTAAATTATTTATTTATTTAAAATACATTTCATTGCCAGTCAAAGAGAATCAAAATAATATATGATGATACTTCTTTACTGAACACAAGTAACTTCTTAAATGACTTCTTGGTTGTTCTATATTTATGGAGAAAAAACATACAGTTCCCATCATTAAATTATACACATTTATGCTTCACTATGATTGAAACCTTTAAAGTGAGAATTGTTAAAGTTATGAAAATTCTTTGATAAGTGGCCATGTTGGTTGGCAGAACAATACAGTGAAACAGGAGAAATAGATCAAAGTCTATTGGTTTCCAAGTTTTCTTTACAAAGTCTAAGAAATGGCTCACATTAAATTTTTTATTTAAATAATTTGCTTCATTCCCATGCTAATAATCACTGCTCTACTTCACTAAAAGTACAAGAAATATTAAAAAGTCACATCGCTCAAAGCCGTGAAAATAACTTTTTAAATTCTATTCTGCTTTGCTTGAAAGCTTCTGCCTGCTGTTAAAAGCCTCAGCCGTAATGCAATGAAGCGCTGAACTCCCAACTCCTGTTTCTTGTGAAATGAGAAGCTTTTTCAATCTGTGCATTTGAGCAATCATCCAATATGTTTTTTTTTCTAAACGATGTCCATATAATTGATATTAAAGTCTGAATCCTTCTAGAGAAGATAATTTATAAGTGCCAGATAATATTTTTAGGCAAAACAGATCATGTAATTACATGTCTTGAGTCAACGCTGTTACATCATGAAGTTTATTTATTAACACTTACGACATTTAAAAAAATAAAGTGTCAATGAAATTGTTTTTAATTTCAAAGCATTGTCTAATGTATCAAAAATCCTGCACAAAATGTTGTTAATGAATCATAAATGCAATACTGACTTAATGACTTACACCAAAAAAAAAATAGAATACACAATTATTTCCTTTGTGCATGTAAATTATTCAATTCCTTATGTTCTTTCCAATCCTAATTAAGTTAAATTATTAGGATTGGAAGCATCCTGTAGAAATTTTTCTCATTGCATTCCTCTATCTTAAAATGTTAGATCAATTTGTTTTTGAAAGCAGTTATTGTCACATCACTCTTAAAGTGCAATCAAGTTTTGTTTTCCATAAATAATTTTCATATATTAAACTGTTTGTGTGTGTTGATTGCATTCTGTATGACGCTACATCATTAAACAGTTTCAACTCCCAACTGCTTTAACTTTGATCTCATGAAAATGTTGTAAATTTATTTTCAATGTTGCAAGTAGCAAACAACCCGTTGTGATGGTAGAATTTTGTTTTAATATGACAAGTGTATGATGTGAACTTATGGCTTAAGTTTGAGACTAGAGGCATAACTTTCAAGAGCATCACAAATTTTTTAAAATACTAATTTGATTTCAGCCTCACCTTTGCTCCCATTAATGCAATATTGTACTGAAATAAAGTCTTCTAGAATCCTAAAGCCAGTGGAGTAAGAAGAGAACATGATTAGGATAATTGATTACAAATTATTTTATTTCATCATTTTCAATGACATTTTTCATTGTCAACATAAGTAAATGATTAAAGATATCCAATGGATAAAATTATTATATTGTTTAACAGGCACCAAATCTTCCTTAGCAAGATGTGTTTATTGATAATGATAAGATTAATAAATAAAAATCTGAAAAAGATGAAAGAATCCCTGAAAGAAGATTGACTTGTGTTTTTTATGGAAACTCCTTTGTGGAATCCTAGGAATGATTGTGTTCATGCTATGCATGTAGCCATGCTGAGAAATAAATAATAAAGAACTATTTCATTGTCTTGTTAGTCAATTATTATCTTACGCTCAATCCTTGTGTAGTGCTTTAATCTTAAACTTTAAATAATTTTTATTTTAAACTGCAAGGGCTGTTATGAAACCTTTATGATAATTATCTACAAAAGACAGGATTTTTTCCTGTTTTTTTTGTTCTCTCTTAAATAACCATAAAATTATATTTTCTGTACATTTGTCACAGACTATATGCATTATTTAAACATGGCTGTAAAAATACCTGCATTAGTACTGTAATCAGGGCTGCGGTGGTCTAAGTGGTAGCGTGCTAGACTATCGAACCATGGTAAAAACTCATACTGGCAAGGCCCCCCGGGGCATTGTGCTAGCCACATAATCCCTTGCTCGTTTGTGGTGGCTTTATACACTTGTGAACGCTACTTCACCTGCCAAAGAGTCCGCCATGGACTGAAAAAGGGGTTATAGTACGGTTATTTCATTTAAGAGATGAATTTTTTACAAACTTGTGCATTTATGAAAATAAATAAAATGGAAAGAATTTTTCCCCTTATTTAATTTATTGGCTTATGATATTACATTACCTTTTAATTGCTTAAAATCTTAACCATTATGTATGGCTGGTAACTGAATTATAAATATGACTTCAGAGAGATTTCTGTTTTCAGAAAGATGGCTTTTTTTTATATATATATAAGAAACCCTTGTAAAGATGTATTATTTGTTACGATACCAGTAATGCAACTTAACCCACAACAACAAAAATTTGGAACCCTTTTTTTTTTTTATAAGCACTGACAAATTTAATAAAGAAATATGCAACAATTAACAATTAATAATTATTTACATTAAATTACAAGAAAAAAAATGACATTAAAATCTCATAATAAGCATTATTTGAGTAGTGTAACAATTAAGGAAAAGATCAAATCACTTGAGTTGATGTCAAAATTGTTGGGAACTAAAAAAATAGTGTTTTTTAAAATATTTTTTTTATAAAAACAGAATCTACAGAAACACGTTAAAACCAAGGGAAATAAATCATTTTATGAGCATAAAGTTGTGGGACCTTTCCATAGCATCATTGTCAGAAATTAAAAAAGATGCACATGAAAATTGTTTTTGCAACAGTCGAACATGATTTTCTTCATACCTCAACATACACCTGCATTTTCATTTGATCACACTTTGTGTGTGGAGTGTTAAAACCAATGACAGCTCATGTCTCAAATTAATGAGATGGTTAAACTAATGTAAAGTTTTATTCATTCTAATATCGTGCCAAATGAATTACATTACTTACACAATAATAAAAAGGCCTTTAGGTTTACTTATACAAATATTATTTAGTTTATCACATTCTTATATTGAAGCAATATTGAGACAACATGGAAAAATGTTTACAGTGCTTCCCAAACTGATGAAAGAACATCATCAAAACACTGGATGTCATTTGTATACTTTGAGCAAAAATATCAATTGTTTCAGTTCCATAGGGCTCTATACACATATCACAACTGTCAAACAATTTTAAGAGATACTAAGTTATATAACCTTGGTGGAAATGCCTCTTTTAAAAAAAAATAATAAAGTGACAAGAATTTATAAAAAAGGAGTTTAAAAATTTTTTTAATACCATTTTGTATTTTTAAAAAATAATTAAGATATTACTATTACAAGACTTTTCGAAAGTACCATTACTTCATACTTTATTAAAGTTCACACTTATAATTAAAGGAGAGTTTTGAGTTAAAATTTTAAATATTTTTTAACAATTTTATTTTAAAATTATGCTGCCATTTAAAGTTTACAGCGCTGAATACCTGGTGATTTAGAGTCACAATTTCTGGTAAGAGAGGAAATTTTTAAAAAATTTATATGCTCTTGAAAATCTGTCTTCAGTATGAACTGATAATTTTGAAAAAAAAATGCATTAGCTAATCCTTTAACTTTAACATTAAATTTGAGTTTAATGCTTCATGTTTGATCTCATATGATAAGATAAAATTGTAAATATAAAGCAACAGAAATAAAGCTTTAAAAATTATTCAGTTCAATTTCAAATGAGTATTGACTTTTATTAATGATACCAATGTAGCATGTGTATTTAATAATTGTTTTGCAATTTCTTTTACATAAACTTGTTAAATCATCAAAAAGTAAATATCAATACTAGGGCTGCGGAAATTAACGATTAATTTCTTGATTAATCGGTAAAACATTTTATCAATTAAAATTATTTTAATAGACAAAATGGCGATTTAATTCAAGAGGTTGTTATAAATAATTTTTCCGATTTATTAAAAAATGATTAATTATTAATAATTAATAATAGTTTGCTTTTTTACGTACAAACATCTCCATTAAAAAAAAAAGATTTTCTTAAGTGTAAACTTTAAAATAAGCTCTTATATTTAAATTTTAAAAATGTTAATAGCCTGTTTTTGTTACTTCCCTTGAAATTTTTAGTTTCATGACGTCATACATCTTATTTTAAGCTTAATCAAAATTATCGATTAATTATTCTGTAATTTTTCAAAAGTTAACGATTAAATTAAAATTAATCGATAACAGCCCTAATCAATACATTTTCATTTTTTCAACCACCAAGGTCATGCTGCAAGATTACAGGTCTCAAGAAATGAATGCATTAGTCTTATTTTTAGTTTTCGTGTAAATTTAAAGATTTTACTAACTTATTATTATTTTTCTTTCATTTTCATTAGAAACTTGCTTGGATGATTATGCGGTAAATCATAGAAATATTGATAGCAAATCCTGCTAGAAAAGCCAAGAATCTGGTTGGCTGGGGGATAGCAAACAAATAGAAGATAGTGTGGAAAAATCGACTAATGGTGAATATTCTAAATCTAATTGTGGCTGATTCAATGTCAGGTCCTGTTGCCACATAGACAAGTCCCAGTAAAACAAAAGGAATCACAATCTCCAAATCATTCCGATGGCATCTAGAAGAAAAAAGTTTTTAAAAAGTAGCATTCTGATTTTCAAAAATTTACTCTAACTTAAATGTAAATCTAATCTTCAAATAATTATATTGTTTTGTACAGTGTAATTGACTTTTCTTTATAAAATATATTTATTTTGCAAAAATTAAATCTTTATAAATGAATGTCTTAACTCTTTGAAATGCAGGGGATCAACCAAAATCCTGCATTAATCAATTAAAAAAATAAACTATGATTTACACATTTCTTTCTTTTGAAAACTCTTAGTTTTTTTCACATAATTCACATAATTAAATCATTCATTTATATATTGTAACAACTAACAAGGTAGATACGTAACTGGTAACCTTAGGGTCATTTTGTACCTACTTCAGTAGCTACAATTTTAAATAATAAATGCAAATTACCGCCTAACTCTTTCTACGTTTGCCACAGCTCCAGATTTTTTATTTTGTCTGACACCTTTCCCTGCATCATTTGTATCAAAAACCTGTTTAAAAAGAAAAAAAAAATATTGGGTTAACGAGCAAAACATATTAATATTATAAACTTATTTACATTAAAATTTAGGAACAATCCTCTGAACAAAATTTGTTGTTGGCATATCTTTGTTGATTCATTTTTAGAAGCACTTTAATTTACCGTGACGTTAATATTTATTAAGGCTTAAAATTAAAATCGTCTCTGTTAGTCATCAACAAACTAGGAGTTAGGAAAACATTTAATCATGTTATTTTTTTCACAAAAATGCGTTTTGGAAGGAGACCGGGTGCGATTTGGCAGAGTTTGGCTGGGGAAAAAATATCTAAATTCTATATATAATATAATCATGTATAAATATAGATGTGGTCTTGATATTTTATTAGAATTTTTAATAATTTAAATATTAATACTGTGTTGGTTATCTTGTTTGACCCGACAACCCATGCCACGTCCGAATTCCAGACGGGAAGAACGAGACTTTGTATGTGTTTGTTCTTGTGATCGGGATCAGGTCGCAGAGTCAGAATTCATTTTGTACAACTGTATCGGTCTGTACCCTCTAACTCTAATATGACACAGCGTGACAGTCTGAGAGGATTTTCAAAGTATGCATTTGAAGCTTTGGCAATATAATAAGCATAGGTTCTATTTATGAATATTTTTAATGGTACATGGTTTTTGGAATGTGAGTGTTTTGTTGTCAACAATCCATAGCACGAGGAACAGAAAGAGGGGGTGGGGTGGGAGCAGGGTGAAATAGATTAAGAATTTATTCACATCAGATTACAAGTCAGTATCGATTATATTAACACAATACAGTGTCTAGAATACTTGACCTTGTTGGCAGGAGTTCCGTAATAAACGGCAACTGTGATGAGGCTCATAAGACAAGTCTTAAATAATACAAGCACACTGTGACCCAAGAACACCAGAAAAACTGGGTTATCCAGTGATAAGCTATCCATAGTTTCCAAACGTTCTCGCAATCCTTATACTTATACCAGTGGTGAAAAACTTACAGATTGAAGTACTTAACGTTTTTTTTAAAATCCAGCAGCGTTGTTTATTGTTTGAACTGGAACAATATATTAATATATTTTTGTAGAAATAGAGAAAAATGCAGCGAGTTAAAATAGTTAAATGTAATTGTAATACGGAGATACAGATGACAATTTACACAGTTTAAAAAATTGTGGGTAGCAGAAACCACACAAAAGTCATAGTTCTAACGTTCCGCGTTCCTATTAGCAGGGTGAAAATGTAGACCTTAGTTCAGCGTTTGAAACGCATTGCTGACTTTTTTAGACTTTGACCCCAGATAACGGTGATTTTTTTTTCTTTTTTTTTCTTTTCTTTTTTTACTTTACTTCTAATGAAAGGAGTGTATTTGTGACAAGTGTGTGTGTGTGGGGGGGGGGGGGTAGAAACTTTGTTTAGCTGAGTGAAAATATAAATATAAGATTATACGAGAACTTAGTAAATAGAACAATGTTCTTTTGAGCAGTCGGCGCCATGGTTACAATGACAACGCTACTTTAGGAGACAAATTAATATTTATAATTTATTTTGTGAGTTTTCAGCGGCAATACTTGAAAAAAGACAACGTCTAGTAAAAATGTTAAAATATTTATTGTACTGCCGAAACAATATGTGATTTTGTGACTTAATTTTGTTAAAAAATGTGTAGTATTCTGTTGTGGCTAAATTCAGGGATCCTTTTCTAATTAGTCAAATATTCGCCCCCACCCACGTTTTCCCGAACCCCTCCAGCATTAATGTGACCGAGAGAACATCTACACACCGTTTGGTATTTTACACTGGGTTCCGGGTCATAGGTGGATTAAAGACTATTACTATTACCACTAAGTCGCAACATCTTATTCCAACATTTAATCTTAAATTTAAAGAGGGCATCGTCAACTTTCGATCCCCCCAATAGTCACAAAAAGTTAAATCCCCCCTCCCCCTTATCAAACATAACGCCTCAAACTCTGTACCCCCGAAACCCTTCCACTTTATCAACAACTGTCCTTTAATGACACTTCAACAATTCACAACCCATGGCCCCACGATAAAAGTGACCCCAAACATTGGGGCTTCCTACATCTAGACACTGAATGGGCTGGCGCTGGGTAGGTTTAAAAAGTTTAACGATGTTTGCAGTGTACTAAGGTTATTTTATATAACTTATAAGGTCAAGGTCGTGAATTTAATCATGGATTGGTGGAGTTCTTTTCCCTGGCGTTAAAATTGTATGACGGTATTATGATTCAGGATAAACCCGACTTGCTGTTTTTGAAAGTTTCCTTATTGATTTCCATTTTAGTGGTAGTCTGTCTGACATACGCCAAACGCCTGCTGGTGGTGAGTCTATTAAATCGTGATAAATTAGATCAAGTGAGGTTAAAGATAAATCTTCCGTCTGTGTAGAAGATTATTGCGTCATACGCTTATCCGTGGCTTGAGTTGATATGCACACAGTCTTGCATTTAATTAGAGTTTTGAATGTTGTTATTATGTTAGTTTATTCAGACAGCGCATTCCACTATTTCCACGTCAGATTTTAAAAAAATAAATCATTATATGATAACGATAAACATAGCTTAAAATGTTTACCGTGATGTCATTTATGTGGTTGTTAGGATATGAAGTCTTATTGAATTTGAATGCATTAAATTAATACTTAAATGTATGTTAATATTTTTATGTAAAGGGCTGTGAGTCCGGTTTCTCAATGGGGTACAGCGCTATATATATTATCAAATTATTTTGAGTCATATTTTTAGTGTCAAAACGAGGTTAACACCCTGATCAATCACAACAAATGTTCATTACACCACGTGGAATTAATGGGAAAATGATATCTTGGTACCACTAAATACTCTAATTGTATTAAAGTTATACGGAGAACTTGTACTTACTTCATTGTAATATATGTACTGAAGTATTCAATAAATGTCACTTCTTATGTCACATTCTCATTTAAACTTCCTCGTCACAAAAACACGCACCCCCACACCACTTTCCGAAAAAAAAAAAACCCACCTGAATGTGTGACAGTCACATATTTACGACCCATTCGCGCACCCGTGAAACTTTTGGTCTCTGAACCATGCTGTCGTTTTTCCAACTTTAAAAACAGTAATCAGTAATCAAACAAAACAATTGTACACGTAGTGCTGTAAATTTGCGTTTATTTAGTAGACACTATGGTGTATAAAGCCATTTCCAGTAATAGTAATAGGTGAGCATATAAACCTGAGCTTGGGACACTTCTGATTTAATCAACATTTCACAGTGCTTGAATGGTCAACAGGGAGTAGCAGAAAGAGGGGGTGGAAAGAGGAGCACGTCAGAATGGACACTGACTAAAAGGAGGCACTACAAATACTCTGCAGTTTCAGGTGTGTCTTTACCTGCATAACTGCTGCGCACAAGCAGTCAAACAAACATTCACGCACACGTCTTTCAAACCTCATTGCTGCAGACACATGAGCTGAAAAAAAAATGCAAGTTAACAGATCCAAGTTTTAAAATTAATGCATGACCATGGAATAAATCTAACAGATCACAACAGAGCAATGACTACAACACATAACACACAGCTAATGCTAATTATATGCACTGCTCTGCCATGATGTTAACTTACAGGAGTCATTGACTAGAATAATGGGGGCACAGCTTACACTTTGGCCTTAGTCACAAAAGGACTGTGGGTATAATGTAGTATTTCAATGCAAAGATAGCACCTCACAAACAGTACTTGTATAAATATAAAGATTATACCACATGAAAATCATTAGATAATCTACAAAATTCTGTGTCTAGAATTAATCTGCAGAATTTAAAAAAAAACTGAAAACTTACCCAATGTTTAATCACAAATTCAAAATGAAAATAAAAATAATTTAGTTCGCATAGGCTAAAAAACCTGGTAGATCATCACACTTAAACACAAAAAACCCTATTTATGATTGATGTAAAGATGATCACTGTTCACTTTAGAAAATACCTGTGAATAATTTATCATTAGAAATAAAAGACTTTTATTTAACACAAATGGTAATTAATTTCAGAAAAACATGCCTTAATGATAAGTTTCTTTAAATAAATTACCAGGTTGGAAATCATTGGAGTCATAAGCATTCAAATACCAAAAGGCATTATTCCATCTCTTTGACTTAAAAAAAAATTAAGCCGCCCCCTCTCCCTCCACCAATAAAAAAACCAATGTTGATGTCATAGAATGCTTTCATGCTCCAATGTCATAGCTGATGTATGTAACAAAATCTTTGGACACTTAAAACTAAAAATGTCTGGCCACATTTGGAATCATCAGCATTTTATATTTGGCCACTGTGAATTTTAAAGAAGTGTTGGAACTAAAATGTTGCATATAATGAATTGCTGTTTATAAAAAAATGTAAGAAAGAAAATGAGTTAAATTTAATAGATAATATTCAAAACATGTTTGACTTTAACTCTTTGTACACAAAAAATCCATCTAAAATAATAATATATAAGTATATGTTGCTTAAAAATTGTTAAAAATTAACCCTTAAACTCAATTTGGGCTGTAAAAACCACAGACCATGAGAAATACTCATCTCATCAGCAAATTCTAAGGTGTAAAAAAATTAGAATAAATGCTTAAATATCAAAAGCTGATAAACCAACTTTCTTTTCTTGTGCAATAGCTTAAAATAAACATGCTTGTATAACAAACCAGTTACATAGGCCATAAGGGTCTGGTTATTTTTATACTCTAGCCAGGCACAGTAGCCTAGGATTTGCCAGATCTTCAAAATTATAAAATTAGGTCCTTTCTAGGATCATGGTGATGGAATAATCATAATGATTACAATTTATTAGTCAAATAACACACATTTACCTATCATTTTACAGCTATTGTAAATAAACTGTAAATTTTTTCCACCGGAATACAGAGTTTCAACAAATCTCAACATTCCTGGTAATGTCAATGGACCACCAGGGCACTTATAAAACTTGTCTTTTTTTTTTTTTTTTAAAAGCTGATTTATGAAAAACAATTTCTACAATTTAAAATTATATTTGGTGACTTTCCACTAGAAAACTTTTGATACAGCTGATGGTGCTTCATGCATACATTTGTTCTTTTTTTAACATGTGAGAAAAGTCAAAATTATTAATCTAGACTTTTGTAGTTGGTATTTCAATTTAAAAATGATCTGGTGGTCCATAATCAGAATGGTAATTTCTTGACTAGATTGAAATTGTTGATGATAGATTTAAACTCTTTTTCCATCTGTTTGTTTATACCAATGGCTGATAAAATTTACATCTCTAAACATATTGGCCTGCCAACAGCTGGAGATGAAATTGTAACAAGCAGGAAGGCAAGGTTTAAAAAAACAAAACAAGTATTATCACGTTCCTTCTTAAAAATGTAACATATCCCGAGAGAAAATTTAAGTGTTATTTTTGTTGAAAAAAACTATTTGGTTAGAATCATGTCTTAGTGTTACTCCTGGTGTTTAGTTGTGATATTGTGCACCGTTTTGAGTATATTAGCTGACTAGATCCTGAGACTGGAGAATTGAGCCATTATAAAAAAAATCAAACCAGGAACATTAATTCACAATTTGCTGTCTCGCTTTGGACTTCGACTTTGGCTCTTCCACACAGGCGGGATGACACAGACGGGCTTGCCGCGACGTGGATGCCAGACCAACATTTGAGCAGAATTGGCACACGGTGGTGTGAGAGCACAGCGTGGAATAGGCACATTGTAGTCAAGAATAATAGGCTGACGAGGCACTGGGTTACTGATCAGAGTGGCTCTCTCGCCTAAAGGTCTTCTAGGATCAATGGCGATTTCCAACTGCATGCACCAAGATATTGTCTATTTATAGAGAAAATGTAAAATTTATGACTTGTGTCTAAATAAAAACAAAGGCTTATAGTTTTTAAAAACTTTTAGCACATGACTGCACAGCACAATTTCCACGTTACACAATTAACAGATAGGATGTTATGCTCTCAATATAAGATTCACAGAAAAATCAATGCTTTTTATCATATATTGTAGCCCAATACAATAAAAATGTGAAAATTTCTTAATAAGCAAAATTTCATGTTATCAAAGGTGTTACACATTTGTTTAAAACAAAGTGTTTCTTTTTAAAGTGCTCAAAATTTTAAAATTAAAATTAGTTCTTTGAGTTCTTTAAAACTGATTAGGTCCTTTTTTAAAAAAATACTTTAAATCACATTTAGGCAATTCTAAAACTATGCAAATTAAAAAAGATACACAATGTAATAAGAATTAATGTTAAAGAGTCACAGAAGTCTGAATATTTGATTAATGTGTCACTTAGAGATGGTAATTTATTATATGCCTTAGTCCCACATGTTAGGAAACACATAACATACTTCAAAGTTACACAAGAGATACTGGTTTAAAGGCAGAGAGAACCCATAAAAATGGTTGTGGGCATAATATTAATAGATGATAAATTGCTTCGTTTATTTAAATTCCAAAAAAAAAAAATTCACAGTTATGAATTTAAGTACATGTAGTTGATAACATTAACAAAGACAGAAGGTAAAAATATGGCCTTTGAAAACATTCTTGACCATTTTGTATTTCAAGGGTGTAAATAAAAAGACTGCACTCATGCATGTAAAAAATATATATTAAAATATTAATAATAACAAAAGAAGTGCAAGACAGATGCCTGCATCAATAGACACACTTTTTTATAGGTAGACAAATAAAATTAGCCCACAGTAATAAGATTCCAAAGGTGATTTTGTTGAAATAAAGACTAGGAGATGAAAGCAAACAAGGTATGCGATTAAAAAAGACCCATTATTCACCACTGGCAAACTGAGAGACACGATTCACTAAATCATAACATAAAAATGAAAGGGGAAAAAAGACTAGAGATGAATTCTCATGATGTAAAAATTAATGGGTAATTTCAGGAGAAAGACATTGAGTACAAATTTTGAAAGGCAAACATGACTTTACTTGATATTAGACACCCTGTGCTTGAGAAAATGTCCAATAATAAAGTAAACTGGTTTTGGCACACACATATAAAAATAAACAAAATAAAGTTAAACATTTCAAAAAATCTATTTGAACCACTAAGATGAAGATTAAACAATCCTGAGAAAACAGACAACGGAATGGTGGGTGATTATTATGGGTAATACAGTATTACATGAGTTTGACCTGCATGACGAAGCTTTTCATCGTAACCATGTTCCAGGCCACCAGCCAGACATAGAAGCTCTGGTCTCTTATAATGTGGGTCAGATTAGGCTCCAGCTGATGTCTGTTGGCAGGGTTTCTCCAGGTAACGTGAGGATGAAAGTTATCATTCATGTACACAGTGGCTGTCTGATAACGATCACATGGGCCCTTGAAGATGACCGTCTCATTGCGGGATCCATACCACGGGTAGTGACGACCATCGCAATCTGATATCATAGTCTGCTTGCCTGATGTCAGTTCAGGAAACTCCCAACTTGTGCTGATGAAAAAAAAAATGATTTCAAAATAGTGAAATACATTGACAGTGTCATTTAGGAATACATTTCCATTGCCTTTAGTGAACAAGATTCGAGAGGATGAAGTAAATATACCAAGTTAAATGTATCTGGTCTGTAATATGAGTGAGAGGAAAAATAAATACCTTAGCTTCATTTGTTAACTAAACAACAGCGATGATTTTAAATACAGTGGCCATATTTGTCATCCTTATTTTTCAATAAATAGAAGACCTACCAATGTCAAATTTTAAAAGAGGAGACTTCTATAAGTATACAAATACAAAGCAGCTTTGTTGATTCACCAATTAAAAAATGAGCTTCCTGATCAAACTTCTGAGATATCACAGTACCACCTATCATCTTAACATCAGATTGATAATTTATAGTAATCAAATCATAAAACAAGCTGTCAGTTTACCTTTTTTTATCTATTACAAACGCTCCTTCTAAACAGAAGATTATTATTGTATTCTCTGCTAAATAACTTATAACCAATGAGTGCACACCAAAAAAGTGTCTCATAAAAATAAAACTTCAAAATCAACTCAGAAAATATAATACAAAATTAAGCAACAATAACAATATAATGTTTCCAAAATGATTTCACAAGACCCAACTATAACTCACTATCCCTCTTTCCCATAAGTATTGTGAAATGTCATATCCGTGCATGCCTGAATCCAACCAACTTTCCAGGCTTCATTATCAGAAAATGGTGAAATTTCCACAGTTGCACTAGCCCTAATATAATAGACATTGCAGTAAAGAAAAACTGTTTTATTTAAATATAAACAAAATTTAACTTAATTCATTCTTAAACACTTGCTGATAACAATAAGGAATTGACACTAGCCCTAATAAACATTGACAATTACAAACATCTGTCAGCCTGAACCTAATTCCACTTATATAATTTAAGTGTCATTAAAGATATAAATACATTATTACTAATATTGTATTTGTATAACTTAAATTTACAATCTAAATTAAACTCTGATCTAAAGTAGTTATAAGTTATAGTTATAGTATAGTACTCATACATTTTTTTTTTTTATCTTGGCACGAGAAAAGTTTAAGTTTAAGATTTAGTATTCAACTTCCAAGTTTTAAAAATTACTAAACTAAAACATATTTTAATCATATTTACCATGTATCAGATGTCAGTCATGTTTAAGTCACTTCAGACCTCAGTCATTACTATTATTTATCGTAACATACTATACTTAACTATACTATATTCTATATAATGTAGTATTATTAAATAGTATATATAAGTATAAGTACTATAGTTAATTACTACCATGATTTTTTGATACCATGCCATGGCTGATACTGATACTGATGGCTCCTACTCCTAGTAAAAATAATCAACAAATATAATTAATATTAACAACAGTGTACAGGGCTAGGGATAGACTAGCCTAAGAATCAAATTAGTTTAGTTTGGAAACTGATGTCTGACTATACCTGAAATTAGGCGTTCTATACTTTAACACCGCAGATGAGCTTTCATCTATTTGTGTGGGTTCTTTGTCTATTTTCGCCTCTATTTCGAGAATTCTTATAACCGGCCCAACGTTATCGTTACTGGTCGATATATTTTCATTGCTATTGTTATTTTCCTTGTTCAAGGCCCCGTTCCAAACCACTAAGGATCCGTGTCCCATTCCATCCGTAGAGTGAACGGAACGATCCATCTGAAACCAGTGAAGGCCTCCGTGATTTTTATTTTAAGCTATTGCAGCATTTGGTACTTCCAGAATCTTTACACGAAGGCCTTAGAGATTCTGTTACCATGTGCTTTTGTTTACGTCAGTATAGCCTCTAGAGCATATGTACCCAAGAAATGCGTTTTCAATTTAAAGAAAAATTTGGAACATAAAACTACATATGTACTTTAATAATATCAAACATTTGATAATTTATTGTGATAAAAATAAAATTAGTTAAGTAATAATAAAACTACACCAATAAATACAACGTGTGTTAGTTTGTTGGAGAGTACAAATTCCGTTTACCGGAAACAGCTGTGTTTTCAAGATGGCTAGTGTAAACTTCCTGGAGCATTTGTAGTATCAAATTATTTTTGACTTATGATTTGGCCTAAAAACTTGCAAACGGATGTCGTCTTATTAACAGATTTTCCCAAATTAAGTTAGCTTACGTTTTAAAAATAACTATTATTTTGTTTTAATTTTAGGTAAGTATTATATTACAATGTGAACGTCTCGAAATTTTTAGTTTGGGCCTTTTGACTTGGGACTCCCAGTAACTTGGGACTTTTGACACTTTCACTTGGACTTGGAGGTTTTCATTACAATTAGTCAATTAGTAGATATTAATATTACACTTACTTACACATATTCAATTTTTAGATTGATTTAGTCTTGGTCCCTGGTCTGCTGATGTTTGAGGTCAAAGTTAACAATTATCATATTAGTATTCATTGTTTTATTTAGTACGGACCTTTTAACCTATTTCGATCTTAGATATACAGACGCGCCTTCTATGCAGAAGATAATTGCGTCCACAGACCATGAGAGATGATCTGTTGGCAAGTGATGCAGCGGTCACAGGCCACGGCTATAGGGGTTCCACGCATTACCCCAGCCGCCTAACTATTGTCTAGTTAGGTACCCATTCGGAGCTGGGTGACTCGGGGACTCCTCAGGCCGCGAGAACAAATTCTCACCTTCGTGTGGATTCGAACCCGTGACCATCGGTATGACAGTCGAGAGCGCTACCTCTCGACCTAGGGATCAACAAGTTTTAAAATTGGGATTACAAAATTAAAATGTGAAGGATTAGGACAAATTATGTCATGTACTAATGTCATTAAATGACTAATGTATTTTTAAAAAAAAACTTTCAGTTTCACTAGTTTCATGTTTAATATATCATACAGAATGGGACTGCATAATCATAAAGTCATAAAATAAAGCTTTGAAATAAAATACAAAATTAAAATACACAAACGAACTTTTTTCCTATAAATCCTGTGTCCTTGTTTGTTTTTCCTTTCTTTTCATTTTACATATACATTTTATGATTTAATATAAATATTTTAATACTTATGTAAGTGCGTATTTCATGTTATTGTACTGATTAAGGCAGTAGCCGAAACATCTAATGTAGTAATCGTTCATAAATAAAGCTCAAATTTGTTGTCTTCTTGCACAATTAGTTTGTGTATTTTGTATTTTATTTCATGTTTAACAATGATGAAAATGAATGAAATAGATGGTCATACTCGAGTCATAGTTATTAGTAATATATAATAATTTAGTTGTGAGTTAGTAGACATATTATTAGTGTAATAGTAATACTAGTATAGTGTAGCCTATTTGGTACTTGTTTTTTATTTAAAATTTATCCGACCACCAAAAAAAAAATTATTTAATTTTTTAGGTTCAATGAAATGTGGGCTGTGATTAATGGTTTCTTGAGTGAAATGCATGCCAAATTAAAAAAGAAATAGTAATATTATATTATTCTGTGTTTTTCTTATTTTTGTAAAAATTTCAATATAGTTAAATTAATATATTGAATAAAGTATATTGTCAATTTGGTTAAGCATAATTTATTTTTATACTGTATTTTTATTGCTCATAAATAATATTATTATTTATTTACAACAGTTAATACAAAAATGAAAAAAAAATAATGAAACTTTTTTGGTGGTCAGATAAAAAAACAAGCATTCTATAATATTATATACCACCTATTTTCATTAATGGTCAATATTAATCACATTGATTATTTGTTATGTTTCATTATGCTTCATCATTATCGCCAATACATACTTATCAGTTTATTGCCAATACATACTTATTAGTTTAAAGACTGGAGAAAGTTAATTATTTTCTGCCTACATTATGACTATTATGAGTTCTCTGAGTGTTTAAGTCTGTACATTTTTATGTCAGTGTCTGATACATTACTGCCATTATTCTATAGTTCACATACTATACCACAGTCGAAACCGCTTAAGTCGACAGCGTCGGGGAATGAAAAATGGCATCGACATAACCGATGATCGAGTTAAAGTGAAAACCAATATGGCGGCAAAATATTAACATGCGCTTGAAATTTCTATATGTACGTGATGTGCGTTAATTAGTGATGGGACGATTAATCAGAATCGTATCGGAATGTCGGGACCCTATTTCTTCACGCTTTCTTAAGGTTGTTAAGACCGTTCGTTTTTAAAGACCGTTTAAGTTTAAATATAACGCCGTTTTGCGGTGATTCCCAGATTGAGCGATACTGTGCCTTCGAAGCGACTTGCTTGATTTTCCTTACAAGCTACACAAATAAGTAGCCTACACATCCCCTCATTGTCCCCGAACCATTCTCTTCTGGACTCGGAATGGTCTATCGTGACCTATATATGACTCATGACAAAGAGAACTATCATCTTATATAAACGTTCACACAAAAATTAGGTACTCCTTTTGAACTTTTGAACCTTCAACTTTGACATATTTTAATTAATTCTAACCAATAGTTAAATGGCTTTTGCACACGGCCACTTCTTATGAATGAAAAAATGAGAACAAAGCAGTAGTACAGTACATGTAATAGTCAAAATGAGGTTGAAGGATGAATGGTTGCCAATGACAACAAGTTTGGACACTGCACACGGTACATTTTATTATTCCATACGATCCCCTCAGCTTACAATTCCTTCGGTAACTTGATGCTAATAGGACTAACCAACAACAATGGTTTGGGAGATTGAGAGTAAACTGTCTGTAGTCTGTTATATTATATATTTTAAAATCTGGGGAGCCTTGCTTACAGTAAGCAGCCTATGATTTTGGTATCGTCCCATCACTAGCGTTAATAAATGATAATGTTCATGCACGTGTTTTTGGAGTTTTTTTTAACA
>MUZC01000202.1:950125-979824 GCA_002072015.1 Radix auricularia | reverse complement strand
GTGAGCTTCGGAGTTAAAAGTTATGATAATGTTGGATATTTTAATAATGTCATAGTATTTCAGTCCTCTACTTGCAAGAATTACTGTATTTTGCGACGCACAAGATGACACCCTACTTTGCTGCACAAATGTGGGGTTCATACAGAATGGGCCATTTTCCTCTTCCAGCGCATACCTAATAATTTTTAGAAAACATGAGATGTGATATCAATGTGATAATTTTATATCAAATGCCTTTGATGTGCATATACTTAGAAGGAAAACTGTCATTAGAAGATCGAAATCAATTTGAGGAATTGTCTTGTATCTATATATTCTAGGTCTATAAACAATGCAATGATTCTTGTAATATCAATAGTCACATTCGCGAGCTTAATCGTAAAGGTTAATCACATCAATGGTTTTTGACATTACCGCTGCATTGTTCATTAGCTGTCTTGCTATGCCTTGGCAACTGAACATTTTTTTTTACAATGTAATACATAAAACAATCCGAATTCATACTTAATCTTATAGGGCTTTAAGCTGTGTAGGGGCTCATTGTTCTATCAAATAAGTACACGGAAAATCATGTCAAAACGGGAAAAGAATGCAATGGTACCTGGTGAAATTGAAAAATTCTTGCCGGTCGTCTGATACGAAAAAGTTTGAGAATCACTGGCTTACAATTTATTTAATTTATTTAATATCTTTTACATAGCTTCACTCATGTTACTATTATACAATGTAGACCTACACTAAATAAATACTTAAATGACAAACAAAAAAAATGATTTGAAACATTCTTATTTTCAAATAGAATTTTTTTTTAAGGGGGGGGGGTCAAAGTTTTGTGACGTACTTTTTGAGGGGGGGTCGACGATTTTGTGACGACGCGTGACGTAGGGGGGGAGGGGGTAAAAAATCGGCCAAAATCGCGTGACGTCATTTATGGACGGCCCCTATGATGAATTATGAACCTAACTAAACCGCAGGCTTTGGCATGCATAAATAGATAGTAATAGAATTGAATATATAGAAAACTATAAGCTTTGTTCAGCTTTGGATAAATGAAATTTAGTATGTCTTGCCAAGATTTATGTTTCTCTGAATGGCTGAAAGATTAATCTTAAAAAATTGGCAATTTTAATAAATAATAAACACATTTTTTTCCCATAAAATTTGAAAGATGAAGTAAAACTCTGTCAGCATCTGAGAGATGATGCCCATAAATATTAATTGAAATACTTTGTATAATTTGCTTGTTACATTTATAAAGTCATCATAAAATAGTTTTATTTTATATCTATGTATTTAATTTTTTCAATGTTTACAAAAATGCAATAAATTGTTGTAACTTGTTAAACTATGCCAGTGTGGTTTAAAGTAATTCTTACGGCCTACATGACACTTACACTACTGAAACTTAATCTAAAAAATTAACATCTAATTTTGAAATTTCACAATTTAATTTAATTACTGTGGTAGATGCAACAATCTGTGTATTATAACTATTTTCTCAAATTTTCAAGAGTGTATCAGCGCCAATGCTGATTGTTTTCTAAGTTGCATGGCTACGATTTACTCAGGACAAAATCAACAGCTTTGCTAGGCACATCATCATGGTGTAGACAGTGCTAGCCATCAATAAATTATCATTTTTCTTAATTATTTAAGTGATAAAAAGAAATAAAGCATACAAATTTTTAAAAAAGAAAACAACAATTTTTAAATATATCATTTGATTGTTATCTAAAGCTGTCTATTCATATCTACAAAAAAATTTGCTTAGACTTTTCATAACTATTGCAACTGCAACAAATAATGTTTTCAAAAATTTAATTTTTGATAAATATTTTTAAAATATTGAAATCACTTACACTTTTTTTTTAGCTCCCCGTCTACAAATCATCACATATAAAATGCGAAAACGACCCATAGGACAAAAGGTAGATGACAGCAATGCAGCAGCTGAAGAAACCGCCACCCAGGTTTGCAAATCTGCCTGCCTTTCTCTGTGGGACTCCTTCCTCATGCTGGACCATCACTACACAGCTCAGTTTGCCATTTGCGCTACCAAAGAGTCTTCACTGGCCAACCTTCGACCCCTCATGAAACTTCTTGAGATCAGCTGTCACGGTGTTCCCTGGATTCTTGGAGCATGCATCCTGTTCCTATGCTGCCATGAGCCCAGCGATATTGAAATAGCGGTCAATTTGTTTTTTGGTAAGTGTTCAATAAAATGGTAACAGATGACAGTTCATCTCTTGTGTGCATTTGATTTTGACTCAACACATTTTTAGCTTTTAAGTTACATGTTAGCTCCTAAAAACTAGAATTTAATTCAAATTTTAAAATGGGACAATGACTATTTGTAAATGAAACAAGTGTAACTAGACTTTTGAAATTTAAAAAAAAAAAAAACATATTTCACTAAATCATCTTAAATTTTAAAAAAAATGAGATAAGCTAGAAATGTTTATTTCAATACAAATTTTTAAACTTATTGTATTTATTTGGATCACCCTTCCTTCCCAGCTCTTATTTTTGACCTTATTGTGGTTGGATTGTTGAAGATGACATTTCAAAGAGGCCGACCTAGTCACAACGTCATGGATATGTTTGCGACTGCCTCTGTGGATAAGTTTTCCTTTCCATCAGGACACGCTACTCGAGCTTCCATGATGGGCTTGTTCCTTTGCCTGCATCTTTTCAAAAACCGCCTGTTAATCTTGCTCACTGTTATATGGTCTCTAAGCGTTTGCATTTCTAGGGTACTTTTAGGGAGGCATCACATTTTCGATGTGGTCTGTGGTTTCTGTATTGGAGTCTGTTCGTACTATCTCTACCAACAGGTTTGGGTGTCACAGAAGACAATATTGTCTTACCTAGACACTTATTTTAACCATGTCCATCTTTGATTGTTACCCTTGTGCTTAAGACATGAATGTATATTTTTTTTAATGGCAAAGAAAACAACAATACAGCTCCAATTAAAACTTGTCGTTCAGTAATAATGAACTTAAATTTTTTTGTGGAAGAATGAGAGAACCTGAATCTAGAAGCTTGTTATAAATATTTATTTGAATATAATTTTAGTCATGCACTTGATGTTTTTATTCAGGTCATTAGACTATAATTCATTTGGTAAGACTACATTTACCCTTCTCAAAAACAAAGTAAGCTCACAAAGATAATTTTGAAATGTTTTGGGGTTCATACATTACCTGCTGAATGGGAATTTCAATTTCTAACGGATAGTTAAAAGAAAAATTAATAGATAGTTGTAAGAAAAAGAAATAGATAGTTAAAAGAAAAAGAAATAGATAGTTAAAAGAAAAAGTAATCGATAATTATAAGAAAAAGTAATAGATAGTTAAAAGAAAAAGAAATAGATGGTTAAAAGAAAAAGTAATAGATAGTTAAAAGAAAAAGTAATAGAAAGTTAAAAGAAAAACTAATAGATAGTTAAAAGAAAAAATATTATTATTTTTAAAAAAGCATAAATGAGATCAACATTAACATCAAAGAATAAAATCAATAACCATTTGTTTAATTTCAATCCAACAATTGCGTATTTATCATGTGTCAGTGAATTCTATGAAAATTACATAAAAATCAGTTTTCTACTCAAGCATTCAAAAATTTGATTGCATATTAAAAATTTTTTATTATATTTTTAGACAGAGCTTTGCTTATTGTTTTTTCTTAAGGGAATCTACTAGAACAGTTTAAATAGCTTTTTAATGTAATAAAATTCATGAAAACTAAAGGTTAAGAATATTTCCTTAAAGAATAAAATAAGAGACATGTGCATCAATAGTCATGAGTCAGTGACTGAATATTTTTACTGAGGCATGACCTTGTGAACTGTGATACACTAAACCAGTGAATTTAGGAAAGTGTTTTTTAAACAAATGAAAACCATTTATTTTTATTGTTATCTCCAATTTTATTTGAATAAGGTTGAGGGATGAATTACACTACTTTTTGTGTGCTTATGTTTTGAAGGCCTTAACCCTAGGATTGTCAGATGTACACCACAGAAAATTCAACTTATCAGTAAAGTTTTGGGATGTTTTTGAAAGTGTGGACACAAGAGACAGTATATTAATGTTTATCAGTGCATGAGATATTTAAATGAAATATGATTTTAAAAGTTTTCCTTAATGATAATATTTTGAATGACTCACAAAAATCCCATTAGATATCTGCTGCCTCTGACAAAGTTTACAAACCTGCATTATAAAATTTGTAAAAGATAAACTTGTGTCCTGGCATGGTTAATGGTTTTTGTTCAAATTAAAACATTTTATTCTGAGCTTTATTTTAATGAATAGTTTTATTGAAAAAGTTATAGGAAATATTTCTCTATGACAATTACTCTATTTAAATCGTTCAGACCATGCTATTTTTAGAAATTAAAAGTATTTTTTTTTAAAAATAATGAAATAAAATATGATAACTATTTGGCCATGAAAGAGTTTAGATGTTTTAAAAAAAAATTCTGGACATCATTTGATGGAATTTAACTTATCTATTTCAATGTGTAATTTCATGTGTAATTTAAATGTGTTTTGTGAAACTTTTCAATGCATGCATCCATGATTATTAAAAGATTGTGTATAAAAAAAACCCATGTGAGAAACATTGGTTGAACACTGGGTTCAATTTAAAAAAATACAAATCCTAGAATTACGTTGAGGCAGCCACTCACAGTCCTGGGGTTAAATGTTGACTGATATTCTGTGTGTAAACTTTATAGCTACGAGTATAATCTGAATCTTTTGAAGGATCACTATTATGTTATTTCTGTTTGGATGAAAGACTTTGATTATGTTTTATGATGATTTTTTTCTCTTTCTCTTCTTATTTTCCATCAACTCTGTCAGTATGTCCTTTGTTATTGGCATACCTCATGTTGTACATCACACCTTTACAAAAAAACTTTTTTTCAAATATTTTGGGTAATTTAATTAGTATTTTATTTTTAATTGATATAAAATTTGAAGTAAATATTCAAGGCAGCATTCTTATGTAATTTATTTTCTTTAAAAAAAAATAATTGGTGCCTTCTCTGCTATTTGCTATTTGTGTCTCACTTTCAAGGGTTCTCAAACTAGGTTTACCAGCTACCCTAATTTTACAACACAAAATTTGTATACTAAAACACCCTTGGGGATATATAAAGAGATCTCCCCCCCCCCTTTAAAAGTTTGATTGTGCATGTCCTAATTAGTTTTTTCTGGCTTCTCTGAGTTCAGCCAACCTTAAAAGAAATACTAATATTTCTTTTATAGAATCCAGAGCGTGTGCATAAATAAATGGCCTGTGGCCAACAATTTGCCTAACTTGCTTGCTATGTTGAAAGTGGCTCGATGCACATCTAAAGTGTTCAACATGTTGCCAGCTGTCGCCACATTAACAAAGATCACAAAGTGTTTGAAAATGTGCTGAGCCTTGTTAGAATTGGAGGATGAAGTTTTCATGTTTTTTCTCAACCATCGTTAGAGAGATGAGAAGGTTCCAATAGTTGCAATGAAATTATTTTTTTCCCATGGTGCTCCTACTGACGTTCTATTTAATTGAGCCAACATTCAGGGTTTTGTATGCATGATGTCTGACTTGAAAGTTTAATATCAATTTTTATTTTTTAAAAACATGATGTCTTTATTAGATTGAAATTTGATAAAGTTTTATTTTAAAAAAAAACAACTATTTATAATTTTCCCATTTTTAAAACAAAAGTTGGGACAGCATCCATAACGAGTTATGACGTCAGTGAACTCCTGACTGATCCAATGTCCCAGTTATTTGGAGAGCTGATCCAACCCTTGTGTGTTATCATGATTTTTTTTGTTCATCTAATTATATCTGGTCCCGCTCTGTGACGTATGCAACCAGCCACCTCCTCCATTCTGAGGCAATCATGACGTAAACGTTCATGGGGTGTTTAATTGTTTAATACATTTCTGACGTTAGCTGACCAATTTTACGATGTACCCGAATTTTTTTGAAGTTTTTTCTTTTTCTCTTTAAATTGTGCTGACAAATGCCAAAGAATTGATGTGCATATATATAATCACTTGCGATTCAAAGTTATGAGCTTTATTACAAGAATTATAAATAACAGGTGGATAATCTCCCCCTTTCACAAATTTATTTTTAAAAAAATATTTTGGTTTAATTGTAATAAGCCCTACTTATTTTCTTTAATTAAGGATACATTATAGTTTTAAAAATCTAAAAGGGGTATCAATGCATATTGTTAATACAAACTAACATTTGATATTGACTAATAATTAACAAATAATAATTAATAAATAACTGCCCTTTTAGTTTAATATGATATACTGATATACTGAATTGTATTTAAATTTGGCATACATGTAATTCACAATTAATATTCTTTAATTTCAAGTTGGTAAACAAGTATTTCTAAACGGTGAACATGAAATCACCTTTTTTCAAAATGATGGTCTTGGTTGTGTTTCTGACCTTTGTGGCTGACAATATCATATGACTTGATTAATATATTATTTGAATAAAATAATTATTCCAAACTTAAATTGCACTGTTTTCTGTCAATTTTCTCTTTAAATCACTAGCCTGCTTTTTAATTTAATTAAAAGAAAATCTTAAACAGCAGTTGTTATCTAAAATGTTTGCCATCAAATTTATTATTATCATGCCAATATATTGCTTATATACGTCTTATTTCTAAATGCCATTACTAACTTAATTCACCAAAATAACACAAAACAGACTAAGGTTTCTAATTCTATGAAAAACTCTATTCAGCCCACAGACAAGAACATGGCTAAAGGTGTCATCAATTATGCAGGACTGGGGAAATTAACGATTAATTTCTCAATTAATCTGTAAATTATTTTATTGATTAAAATATTTTAATTGATAAAATAGACATTAAAATTAAAGAAAATATTTTATTTTAAACCATTTTTTCAATTTATTCATAAATAATTAATAGTTTTGTTTTTTTACGTACAAACTTCTCCTTTAAAATTTTTTTTTTTTTTAAAGTGTAAACTTTAAAATAGGCTGTTTGTATAAGGAAAATGGTATTAAAAAATTAAACATTGTTTTTACTTAATTGACAATAACAAAATTTAAATTCATTGACATTAAATTGAACTACATATATTTAAATATATCTCATAAAAATACTATATTTTTTTATTAAAAACTTAAGCTATGGGCATTTTATGAAATTTTTAGTTTAATGACGTCAAACATCTTATTTTCAGCTTTAATCAAAATTATTGATTAATTATTCGGTAATTTTTCAAAAGTTAACGATTAAATTAAAATTAATCTATAATAGCCCTACAATCATGAGATTAAACTTCTCATACCTAAAGAACAATCTATGGCAGACTTTCTCGGGTATCTATGGACCAGGAGAGTTATAGTAACTAAACTAAAATATAAGTGTTACAAAGTGGCAGTGCTTCCTATATTTACGTGTCCAACTCAAGTGTCTTTCAATTAATGAGATGTCTGATCCACTTTCATGCATAAGACTAAATAAAGTTCAAAGTATCAAATGGCAGGACAGAGCCCCAGGCACTGAGGTGGTCACTTAGACATATCTTTTCTCTCTTCTGATACACCTTTAGTTTTAGTGGATCAGAAATATCTTTTCACACTTCTGGTACACCTTTAGTTTTAGTGGATCAGAAATATCTTTTCACACTTCTGGTACATCTTTAGTTTTAGTGGATCAGAAATATCTTTTCACACTTCTGGTACACCTTTAGTTTCAGTTGATCAGAGATATCTTTTCACACTTCTGGTACACCTTTAGTTTCAGTTGATCAGAAATATCTTTTCACACTTCTGGTACATCTTTAGTTTTAGTGGATCTGAAATATCTTTTCACACTTCTGGTACACCTTTAGTTTCAGTGGATCAGAGATATCTTTTCACACTTCTGATACACCTTTAGTTTCAGTGGATCAGAGATATCTGTAAAAGGTATGATGATATGATGAGCACTAAGACAAACTAGAATCCTGTATAAAAGTTTTTGATACAAACCCAGACAAATGATAACACAACTTTATGATAAAACTGGTCTCTGGACTTGTTATACAAAATGTATGGTATTATGTAATTAAATGAGGATATGTCAGCATTATAATTACTTATACCGCAGAATTTTAAGTGGTAAAAATAAGGTATTGAAGAAAAAAAAACTGCATAAATTTTCAAAAAATTGTTTATTAATTATTACATTTCCCATGAATTTTTTTTTCTTTTAAAACACTTTTAACTAAATTTAACAAATAATAAATTCTAGATAACACATTACATAAAAGTTGAAGCTGTTTAATTTCATAGAAAAATAAACCAAAAAACAGATGACCGCTATACAGATGTTGGTTTAAACAAGGCACCAGTTTCAGGACTGAATTAATTATTTTACAGAGATTGATAAGCAGAAACATCATTTTAGTAACGTGAAATCAGTTCTTATAACTTATAATCTTATGCATTACTTATCTCACAAGGCAGAATTTCATTCATAGTATAATCATATGTACAATTATTTAACAAGATGAGATATCACAGTGAATCAACCCAAGGCATTTTTTTTAAACTGAACAGTGTAACGAGATTTTATTTGAAATAATCAAAGTGATTTGATTATTTTATGATTGTGAAGTGATTTACCACAATTTGAATCATCAGCTGAAGATGTAACATATTTAATCAATGTCACGTGCATAGTTCTCAAAATTTTAAAGTCTGGCAGGAATTTTTGCATTGCCCCAGGGAATGGTGAACTATTTTACCTGTACTGGCTTAGAAGCAGTTATGTGATTTGTTTTATTTTATTTATTTCATTTTATGTTCCCAATGCCGAAAGATGACATATTCTACTGAGTTATTAATGAAAGAAAAAGGGAGGATTATAGTTGTATTTTCTGTCCTTTCTTGATAACTTCTGCAAACAGGCAGCGGATGGCCACCATTTTAAATATAAATTAAATTTACGTTCACTTTAAGTTAGATAACTGTTTGAAACAATTGTTTTGAAAAGAAATCTAGATTTAAAATATCAACCTATGGGGTCTATAAATATGTTCAGCATTGAGATCTCCATAAAAATTCTACTTTTTGAAAGAACTTTAGCAATGTCATTAGCCAGTGGAAAATAAGTGTATTCGGAAGTTGGATAAAATTGTTAAGCACTTATTTTTGTTTGTTGATTCTGAGCTCTAAAAAAAATGGCAACTGTGAATTCCTGAGCTTATTTATTATTTTATTTGTTGGTTCGAGGGAGAAGTCTGCACTGACAATGACTCACCAAAGATATTTTTTTTACAGGTAACAAAATGGATCCTTCTAGTAAATGTATAATGTTCCATTAGTCTCAAAACCAATAATAACATTAAAGTGCAATTTAAAAAAATTTCTTCGGGGAAGTCTTTGAGATTTTGAATCATTTATATTCACAACATTTGAACCTGTCTTGATGTTGCTAATTTTTTAATTAAAACAACTATCCTTTGAATATTAAATTAATTGTTAGTTAGGATCAGCGACGTTCACCACAATCTATTTGAGTAACTGTAATATCTGTCAGGGGCTTTAACTCTTTGGTCTCTCAAAACACCGGAGACTGTCCAGGAGGTAGTCTTTGACTGGGGAGTAACAAAAGGGGACACTACTGGAGAGGTGTACATCGTCACGGATTGCTTAGGCTCGGTTCCAGCAATACTTGGGCTGTAAAAAAAAATTACAATTAGGTGAATATCTTGGATATGGAGCATACTCTGCAGTGGTGAAATTAGAATAAAGACCGCTGCGCTTTACATTGTTAAGAACTCTTCAAACTTGGCACATGTTTAAAAAAATTAACAAAAGTTATTTTTAATAGAGGAACAATTCTAAAATTATGTATATCAGAGGCCAGGTCACTGAAGTGTTTGATTTAATCCTTTACAGCTCATAAATGTATCATGAGACTTCATTAACATATTCCCCAGATCTCAACTTTCTTAAATTGCCACATGTATTAAACTCAAGGCCTGCGGGCTCCATCCCGCCCACTGTTCAAGTATATCTGGTCCAAAGTATCGTGATAGGTGTAAATTTATGTCCGGCAGGAGAGAGAATTTTTATTTAAATATTTTTTTAATGACACTGCAATATTAAGGGCAAATCACATTCCCCAGTAATCAGCTGAATAACAAGCTACCCCCCAGCACCCTTGCTTCATCAGAATATCATAAAATAAAAATTATGTAGTTAGCAACTGCTGTGTAGTGCCCTAACATTGCATCTAATTTACTTGTTATGGCAAACTTAATATCAATCACCAGTTGTGAATCAATGGAAAAAAAACCTTTTTTTAAAAGATGGTCTATAAAATAATAAAGAAAATTTGTTGTTTATTCATTAAAACAAGAGTCTATCAAAGTCTTTCGGAGATTGAATGCATTTTAAAGATATTGTTGGTTAACCTGTGTGAATAAATTTTGTAGATAATGCGGTCATTAATTTGAGACGGCCAAGCATTGAGATAAGTTAAAAATGTGACTGCACAGAAGCCATGATGTTTTGAAGAGGAATCTAAAAAACATTTTTCGATAAAGAGAAATCACAAATTGAAGCTGCTGTGAAAGCAAGTTTTAATTTTTGGCACAAAACCAGGGCGACCATTTACAGAAAGAGAGTTTTTCAATGATAAAAGAATGTGACGTCTTGTATTCAGACAAAGAGCAGATTTTTGTCAATGTAGTGTCTTGGCAGTATTATGGCTGCTGACCAGGTTTGTGAGATGGGGACTGATGTGAAAACATGGCTGATTGAAAAAAAGCCAAAAACTTTGTTGGATTCTATCTGGCTTTAAAAGACTTTTTTTGATTCTGTGAGACTTTAGGTGACAATACTGACTCAGTTGACACTGTACAGCTTGTAATTTTATAGATATGAAATCCATGTCTGAGACTATATGAAATTATGATTTTTTAAAAGTATGTCAAAATTTAACCAATGTAAACCTGCCTTGGGACAAACTTAATGGGAGCACTGGGGAGATTAATGGAGAACTGGGGAGATTAATGGAGAACTGGGGAGATTAATGGTGCACTGGGGGAGATTAATGGAGAACTGGATAGATTAATGCAGCAATTGGGAGATTAATGGAGCAATGGGGCGATTATTGGAGCACTGGGGAGATTAATGGAACACTGGAGAGATTAATGCAGCAATTGGGAGATTAATGGAGCACTGGGGAGATTAATGGAGCACTGGCTAGATGAGGCTAAAACAAAGTGGAAGTTTAATGTATGGTTAAAAATGTAGGCGTAAAGATGTAATGAGCACTGTAACTCATAGGTTTAAATAACTGTCATGTTCCGTCTTTTTTTCAGGAAATGGACATGAGTTTGAGAAAAGCTCACAGTAGACTTTTCTTGGTGGTCGAGGAAATTTATGGACAGAAAGTAAAAAGTACCACAGTTTTTGAGATAAAAATGGAGTCTTGGAGTTGGCATTTCTGTCTGATATGACAGTGACATCTTATCCCAGCAACTTGAACTAACAGCTCCAGGGAATGTAGGATTGTAGTCATAAATTTGGAGATGGAGCAAATAGCACTGCAATGTACAGAGGCACTGAAGATAAAAATCAGTACATTGGACCTGCTCAATTATCTCATTTCATTCTTAAAGACATGCCTCGGCTTGGTCTGCATGTTTATTAGCACATATCTGTGTAAAAAGCTGTTTTCTCTGATGAAGATTAGCAAAACTTCACACAGAGTCGTATCACTGATGACAAAATGCAGTCCTTCATAAAAACTTCAGTGGCACAGAAAACGATTTCAAACATAAGGGAACTTGTCACTAAGAGACCAAATATCCACCCTTGACAAAATGGCATATAACAAGATACGGGTGCCAATGAAATGGATCAGTATTTTAAAGCTTTTTTAGTTTAGATTAATTATGTGTAAAAAAAAAGGTTTCTGCCTACTGGGACGTGGTGGTCAAGAGGTAGCGCGCTCGACTGTCATACCGATGGTCATGAGTTCGAATCCACGCAAAGGCGAGGATTTGTTCCCGAGGCCTGAGGAGTCCCCGAGTCACCCAGCTCTGAATGGGTACCTAACTAGACAATAGTTAGGCGGCTGGGGTAATGCGTGGAACCCCTATAGCCGTGGCCTGTGACCGCTGCATCACTTGCCAACAGATCATCTCTCATGGTCTGTGGACGCAATTATCTTCTGCAAAGAAGGAGCGTCTGTATATCTAAGATAAGATAAGATTTCTACTGTTCAGCATACAACCTCATGTGTGATTTGAATTTTAGCCCACTTATGAGTGAATGAGTTTGATACCCCAGCCATAATGGATCATTTTTACTGTACAATAGTATATCATTTTTTTAAAAAATCAATATTTGTGAGAAGATAAAAACTATATTAACAAAAAAAAATGGAAATAGGAACATGAATTGTGTTATCCCTGTTGTAGGACAAGATTACTCTTGGCAAATAAATATTGACATAGAGCGAAGCCTAAATTATCAGCACTTACTCTGGGGGCAGGGAGAGATGACCATTTCGGCCTTGATAAGACTTGTGCATATTTAACATGTTCTGATAGTTGACCTGTGGTCGGTCTTGTTGTTCATTGGCATCTGGGATAGAATTAAACATTGCTAAGTGTTGTAAGGGCTACTGTTGGATATTTAAAAAAACAACAACACACAACAACAAAAAACAAACACATTTTTTGTTGTTGTATTGGTAACCTGAATAAAAACTTGTGTTATCAAATAATCTAATTAAGAAATGGTCAAGCAGTCACATACAAAACAAATATGTAAGCAACTCAAAAGAAGAACGTCTAAGTAAAATAAATAATCCCCATATTAATACTTGAAGTATTTGGCATTATCTTAGCATTTTTACATCATAGATTTGAGAATTTCTTGCAATCAAAATGCAATTTAAACTGTTGTTGAAAATAAAAAAGGTCTTTGGTGCATTATTATTTAAAAGTAAATAAATTTTTCCCATGAGCATCACATCTAAACAGTTCCTTACAAAAAAAAAAAAGGCATGTTTGAATAGCTAGTTAATAATACAAATAAAATTGGTTTATTATATTATGTATTTTACTTCCACTTATAAAATACTACTAAAACAACTTATTTTTCACACAAAAAAGTTAAAGTTTGTGATCCTAAAAGCTAAGAAACAATTGAATGTTAAATTACTTTAAATTAAAGATTAAACATTAAAACCTCTGAAGTTTATAGAAATTAATTTTAGAATGCCCAAAATCTATGAAGAAAGAAACTTGAATGTAAACTAGTATGATCTCAATAAAACATTTGAAAAATTCATGAATTCTCAAATCCCAAAAACACTATAGCACCTGATATTATAGACTTTCACACTTGAAATAAAAGCGTGGTTGGCCTACCTGTCATTTCTTTATATTTTCCACTGGGAGGCCGACCATCATTTCTTTGGTTAACTATAGTCTGCAAGAGCGTATCCTGTGGGTAGCGAGGGTCAGTAACAGGTAAAGGGGATGTTACTCTGCTGTTTGAAATTTGTTGGTATTCCTCTTGAGTTTCTTTTCTTTGAGACCTCTGGTTACTTCTCTGAACTCTTTGATTTGGGTGATTAGGATAAGGTGGTGGCAAGGAATGGCCAGGTTTCACTGGTTCATTGAGGGCTGTGTTGTATTGTGTATGTTGGGGGTTGGGAGCCGTATTGATGGCTGGGGATTCTTTGTTGAAGGAGGGGGATGGGCTGTAGCCACGAAGGTTACTCAGGGACTGGATACCATGACGGCTGTACATCCTCTCCCCAGCTCCCATGTGGCTGTTGCAGAAACAGTTACATTAACATTTATTATACAAGAGCTTTTTATTATTGTTGTAACTCATTTTTTTAAGGGATTTACATTATTCATTTTAGTGACAGAATTCATCATTTAGAGAAGAAAACAGAATAATGAATAGATATCTGTTTGATATTTCTTGTTTCCTGACACAAAGAATAGACGGAATAGAAAAGCTTTTTTTTTTCTCTACATACTGTGATTAACGATTCAAATAGGTAAAAATAAAAAAAAGAATGGAGGTAATAAATTTTAAAATGTCACATTAATATTTTTTTGTCACCATAACATATATAGATATAAATATTTATAAGAGATGATGAATAGGTTTTATATTGCAAAATAATTACAATCGATGAAAATTATGAGAAAAAAAAGTATATATATTCGCAATTATTTTTTGTAAAAAATGTTTTAAATGTGACAGCAGTACCAAAATAAATCAATCCAGTTTTTCAAGTCAATTTATTTCATATTTTTACCTTTGTGACTTGGATGAAATCCCTGGAACCACCCAGTTGTAATCATTGTTCTAGGAGGAAAATAATTTCAAGTATTGTAAGGACATCACAAGATTAAAATATTATTATGTGATAAAAAATAAAAACAATTTTATTTCTAATGAGACTTGAAATTTTAAAATTCTATTTAATCTAATGAGCTGAGTTTTTTGTTTGTTTATCACGTCACCAACAAAATGTAAAATAACAGAAAATAAAATTGTATTTTTTTCCAGAGTTTAAATTAATTTAAAAAATTTTCATAGGTGATTTATTAATTTCTCGGAATTTAGCTCAGATGAATTTAATGAAAATACATTTTTTGCATCATGTGAAACAGAAAATATTCCAATAATATCTAGATAAATTAATAAGCGTAACTTACTCCAAAGTTTAGGAAGGATAAAAAATTTTAAGGCTTCGTTCCTTGGCTTTGAAATATGTTTCATGACTTGTAAGCCTGAGATATTCATTACCACAATTACAAAAACTAAAAAATTTATTTTACCTTCACCCTTTGCTCCAGCAGGGGGCTTTGTCTGTAGTTTTGGGAATCATTGGAGTTGTAAGGTGATCCTTGGCGGAATTTATTAAGACCTGCGAATAATATTTCACGTATATTCCACATTAATAACACTAATGTAATTGATAGCAGAATGAAGACAAACATCTTAGATATCAGCAACATTATTAATGGTAAAAAAAAAAATTTTTAAAGCAAAAAGTGACAGAAAATGTTCAAAAAGTAAAAATTTGAGTTAAGTTTTTCAATAGCTTGTAGATAGCTGACAATGAAAAAAATATTTTAGCACTCATTATTCTTAACAATATTAAAATTTATGTGGTTACTCATTTGGATGATGAAAATTTTCTGGCCATAACTTTACAACTTTGTTTCACTAATTTTATAGCTACCTGAAAATGGTCTCGCTTGAACTTGAGGTTGTGAACGTTTATTATTTTTGAGATCTGTTAAGAAACAAAATATCAGCTATGTGAATAATATTCATCTTATGTAAACAATTCTAGGATATATTTTTGCTATAGCGGCCCCGGTGGTCTAGCGGTAGGGCGCTGAACTGCCTAACTGAGGCAAAAGAGAGTAAATGGTTCAAGCCTCGGTGCTGGCAAGGCCTTGGGGCATTGCACAAGCCACACAATCCCTTGCTCGTTAGTGGTGGCTTAATGAAACTTGTGAATACTACTTCACTTGCCCCCATAGTCCACCATGGATTGAAAAGAAATCAATAATTAATAATGATTTATTCTAAGTTACGCGTTGAGCATTTACTTAATTTAATCAGCTGAGCTATTTTTTAAAAAAAATATCCTGTCTATTAATATATACTTGTTATAATATAGTTAAGCTTTGAGTTTAATCTGCTTAAAAAATAAGCTTGTAAGAAAAATGGAATCCAGATTTTAAACAATTTTATGAGCTGTTTAAGTTATTACAAACTTGATCTTAGTACTACAGTGAACCACAGAGGAAATGTAAATCTTTTAATTTAAAAACAATAACTTATGTCCTGCTGCCCAGGTGAAATATGTTTATAATAATATCAGAGAGATCATTCTGTGAATGTACTAAGCATATTATACTTAAAAATGAATTTAGTTCAAGTTTGGCAGAATAAAAAAAGGGTACACCTCTTATGGCACAAAAACTTTGACAATAAAATGGCAAATTGTTACTTACACACCTGTCAAAAAAAAAAAAAAAAAGAAGTAACAAATCACCTGATCTGTTGGTAAAAAATCCTTCAAATATGACAAAGTTGTTGACTTGGGGTATAACTACATCCAGGCCATAGTGTCGACTTAAAAAGGACAAGAATTTGGCTGATGGCCGGTCAATAGCTAAATGTCTCACCGGGACATTCTCACTCTGAAAATATTATGAGTGAAAATTATTCCATCTTTATTCATGTAACATATACGAAGATATACGAATGTCCATAGGTGCGACACTAGGACGTCACTGTTTTTGTTAATCACATTAGTGAGTTATGAACAATGTTATGAATTTTTTTTTTAGTGAGCGGAATGAACTTGTGGATGAATTGTTTATTTACAGCTAGTTGTGTTTTTGGTGAGCCGAATGAACTTGTGGATGAATTGTTTATTTACAGCTAGTTGTGTTTTTGGTGAGCCTATTTGAACTTGTGGATGAATTGTTTATTTACAGCTAGTTGTTTTATTGCTCCTAGACAAAGTCAACTGAAAACCCACAAAGAAGCCTCTCTTGACCATACGACCTCAAGGACTTTTAAAACATAGCTAAGTCAGGAGAAATGATGGGAGGAAGTGCATGCTTTTTTGTTATAAAGCATAGAAAAACTTAAATACATTTTTTCAATTAAAAAATGACTTCTTTTTTACAAAATTTGCAAAGCGGCAAAATATTTTAAATTGTAAGCCAGGCGCCGAGAGCAAGTTTAAATTTAAAAGTGTTGTGAAAAAATGAAACAAGTACAATGACATTCAAGGTTTTGTTACACTCAACGAAGATAAACGAAATACATCTGTCTACCTGTAACATATAATCAAACAGCTTTTTTCCACAACCCATGCGCTGACGTGATTCATGAACATAGAAGTCCAAGACACAGAGCGGCTCCAGCTCATGCTGAGCTTTACTGTTATCATAGACAAACAGCTTCTTCCGTCCAACTTTTAGGATCCCAACGGCTGAACCATGCCCTCTAAAGATTGATAGAATTTAATTAAACACAAAGTGTCAGTAGTAATTTATTCACCTGTAACAATCAGTTTAGCTCATTGGACACAGGAGCATTTTTAATTTGGCTTCAGAGAATCTTATTTTAAAGTCAAATTTTGATGAATAATTTTGATTATAAAAAACTATTTGTCCTATCTTTGTATCAGACTTTCTGGTATAACCCAACTACAGAGCTACAATAAAATTTAAAATTTTAAGATTTAGTATTGACCTGTTGCTTTGCTCATCTTTCATGATGTATAATCTGTGACCTGCAAATTCCAGTTTCTTACCAGTGGTGATGGGACCATGAAGATTCTGGGCCTAATTGTGAAATAATTGAACACACTTTTAAAAAAAAAACCAAAAAACTTTAAAAATGTGATTTAAAAAAAACAAAACAAAGCTTCTAATTTGTCTTTCCTCAAAACAGTTTTCAACTGAGCAGCAGAAAATTGTCTTGAAATGACTTTAAACCTTATACCCATTTGAAATGGTGACTACAATTACAATCTATTTTTTTTTTTTTTTTACAATTATCTCCAAATTTTCACAGAAATAAAATTGATTAGCTCTTAACTTTTTAAGGTAATGCAAATGGTGGATCTTTAAAGCAATTAGTAATCAAGCAATTTTTTTTAAACACCGGGATAAACTCGGGGTACGTAAATTATCATTATCAATAATTCCAGAAAAATTTTATGTGAACCTGTGCTGATGCTGCTCCCATTTTGTCCACCACCTCATACAACATTGTTTGCAGCTGCCTAAAGTTATGTCTGAAAGGTAAAACAAAAACAAAAATAATTTTTAGTGAACAAGATTTAAATTTCTTAAACTATCTATGAAAATAGAAATATATTTTTAAATAACATTTGAAGCTCCAGGTTTTTAAAATTACATTTCTTATAATTTCATATGTGATTAAAAAGATAATAAACTTTAGATATGTTTAAAGTTACAAATTATCTTAATGTTAAAGTAAAACAGAAAACCTGTCAGTTCCATTTTGTCGGCAAGGCTGAAGGTTGCTATCAACTAGCGTTATTTCATCTCTAAGGAGTTTATTTAAATCAAATGAGAAGTCCATAGTTGAAATTTAGTTTCATGGGAAATAATTATTAATTTTCTGGTATCTGGAAAAAAAAAGGTATGATAATCATGCATTAATTATTAGCTTTGCAACATTTTGAATAACTTTAGTGTCAGAGCATATTAGATTATGTCTGCATATAAAATTATTTTCATAATTTAAAAATAATACAACTGCAAACAATTAATATAAATTATGATTAAAATTTTATTATAAAAACTTACTTGTTAGCTTATAATGCCTAAAAATATGTTAGATATATTTTTATTTTATTAACACTATAAAATTATTTTTCATCAATCAAAACACTTTTGGCCACATGGGGATAAAAGTAAATTCATGAAGTGTACATATATGAACAGTGTTAAGCCATAACAATTTAGATAATTTAGCAAGGATCTATATTCAAATTTCATCATCATCATCATTGCCTGTCGCCCCATCTGGGGCTTAGGCCACGAACAAAGACTCTCCAGGCATCCCAGTCCTGTGCCAATCTCTCTAGCTGTCCCCACTGCTTTTGGAGTCTGTCTCCAGTTCCCTTCTCCAGGTCATTTTGGGTCGACCTCTTTTTCTCTTGCCCTCGGGGTTCCAAGTGAGGGCTTGTCTCACAATGGTGAGAGGGTGTGGCCAATCCATCTCCATCTGCGCTGACGTATTAGTTCTTCTACTGGCTCTTGTTGTGTACGTTGCCAGAGGTCTTCGTTGGCGATGATATTGGGCTAGTGGATTCAGAGAATTGTTTGGTGATATGTGTTTATAATATTCAAATTAATACCCTTAAATTCCTGTTTTGGCATGGCTAACATGCAGTTTTGTCAGCTAGCATATTGTGAAGTGAATTGATGTGATTAAAGGTTTGTTGTCTCTCAATTCAAATGAGACAAATTGTTTTGTCTGGGATGGACTGTCCCCTCCACACCTTCTGTGCTGTCATTGTTAAATCCATATATTTCCATCCATCCATCAGGTGCAGTGCCTATATGCGTAGGCCGTCATGCTTCTCCACAGCTCTCTGTCTTTGACATTGACCATCAGCTCCGCTGGTGATTGTGCCCCATGCCATCTTGTCAGCCCATCCAGCATCTTTTTGCTCTGTCACTATCTGCCTTGATCCCTTTTGCCCTCTATCTTTCCTGTTACTGTGTATTCTAATTTGCCACGCCTCATGATATGTCCAAAAATTTAGATTATCTCTTTCTAAAGTTAGACATTATTTTTCTTTTCTGGCCAACTTATTTCAGAACTTCTTTGTTACATCTCTTCTCCATCCATGGTAATTTTAACATTCGCCTAAAGAACCACATTTCACAGGCTTCCAAACATTTCTGTAGTTCACTGGTGACTGTTCAAAGATTGTTGGACAAAATAGTTAAGGAAAGTGCAAACAAAGGCTTAAGTTTGAACCAAAAGAAAACAGAAGTCATGGTAATATCCAAAAAGAAAACCAACCCAGAATGTAGATTAGTAGTAGATGGAGGAACATTAAAACAAGTCACCAAATTTAAATATCTGGGTGCAATGTTGACCTCAGACGGAAGATGCACAATGGAGATAAAAAGCAGAATAGCACAAGCGAAAGCAGTAATCAATAAAATGAAGAATCTCCTGACCAACAAATCCATATCAATGGAAGTGAAGAAAAGAGTGCTTCAGTGTTATGTCAAACCAGTTTTATTTTATGGGTGTGAAGCCTGGAAAGTCACCATATAATTAGAATAAACAACACAAGGCACTCTTTCTGACTTTCCTTTCTGAACAGATGATTATTGGGTCCTACCGTGCTTGCCTTATGTCTTAACTAAGATTTAGTTTGAACCAGTGATGCTCAGTACGCCAGCCAAGTGTGCATGCTGCTTGACACCATGTACACTATCAACTCTTAAGGCTCTAATATAGATGCAAACTAGACATAGATAGACCTGGGATCAAAGATCTTCTATATATAGATGGATGGTCTGTAAGACTGATTACACTGTAAAACTAACTAATACTCAGTAAATTACTAATACTAATACTAGTAGTTAGGCCTGTCAATGGGTACCCGGGACCCAGTGCCCGTTGCCATGTGATTACCCAGGTAGTAAAAATCAGCTTGGGTACCCTTGAAAATGTAGCTTCAATGTCTATATTAATGAAGGCCAAACTTTGGCTCCCTTTTAAATTTTTTGTGTGTTTACGTTGTGGCTAGCAAAAAAATTTATCAAATGAAAATGTTTTGTTTGAAATATGTGCTATGAATTACATCTAATGAGAAATATCTGTCAACGGGAAATAAATTATGGTCCCAACACACTACAATGTATTTTGATAAATTTTTTTCTTTCAATGTGAAACAGAGATCGCAAACACAAAAAGGTTTTGGCTTTTTAAAAGAATCATATAAGGAAAACAAAATTTCTCTGCCAAAAACAAATAAGGACTGCTTAGAAATGAAAGGGTGTGTGTTAATTAAAAAAAAACACCAATGCTTTGACAGTAACTTTGCTTTGAAATATCCGATTGATACTAGCTAATGTTGTTTATCTCCTCTCCTCCTTTCACTCATATAACCCACACCCGTTGCATTAACACCTGTTCACCTAGAAAAGCTGATGTTAATAATGCGTACAAGGTTGTGAGTATTTAAAATTAATAAATTAAATAGTTACTAACAGTGTAAGATGGGTACAACATCAGCTGTGGGAATCGACTGCAAAGAGATGAAGGAGGCAGTATTTGGTTTTGTTAATAAAAACATCCCTGCTTTGACACTAACTTTGCTATAAAATACGCCCACATTTGGTTTCCGATAGTAGATTTTGTTTATCTACCCCCTCACCTCCATACCTTAGATTCCGTTTTGTGTGTTCATTACCACCTGTGCTTTGCCTAAAAGCTGATTTCATTTTTATTAACACACCCAAAGTTGTCAGTTTTTAAAGTCAATATATAAGTTAATTTGTTACTATTAGTGTAAGATGGGTAAGGGGCCATCTATAAGAGACGTTTTGCACTTAGGGGGAGAGGGGGTCACACATTTGTGATGAGGGAAGGTGTGTGTGTTTTAGAAATGTGACGTCAAATTAAAACGTGTAACTTTTAAAAAGGTTTAACTTAAATATTGCTTACGACTTATTTAATGACGTTTTACATGGATTTACGTGTGTATCAATTTTAGATTTCAACTTGACATTGAATACAAACTTAAGAGACAATAAAGCTATTTGACACATGCTCATTTTATAAAGAGAAGTACGGCTTTTATTGGGGGGGGAGGGCGCAAAGCTTTATGATGTCATATTGGCATTGGAGGGTGGTCTAAGTTTTTGTAATGAAGGGGGGTAAAAATCGGCTAAAATTGCATGATTTCATCTATGGATGTTGGCTAGGTTATCTTAGATATACAGACGCTCCTTCTATGCAGAAGATAATTGCGTCCACAGACCATGAGAGATGATCTGTTGGCAAGTGATGCAGCGGTCACAGGCCACGGCTTATAGGGGTTCCACGCATTACCCCAGCCGCCTAACTATTGTCTAGTTAGGTACCCATTCGGAGCTGGGTGACTCGGGGACTCCTCAGGCCCCGAGAACAAATCCTCACCTTCGTGTGGATTCGAACTCGTGACCATCAGTATGACAGTCGAGAGCGCTACCTCTCGACCACCACGTCCCACATGGCTGCATGATTACTGTGTGTAATGAGGTGCATGGAAGGTGGCTAGGTAGCATTGTATAGCGATTATGACAGTTGAAAATTATGTGATGTTTCAAACAGGTACCCAAGCAGAATTTTTCAACAAAATTGACAGCCCTACTAGTAGTATTGGTAATAATGTAGACTATAATATAGACAATATATCAAAATAGTAAATTTTAAATAGTAAAACTCAAGCCCAAGCAGATAAGTCTGATAAGAGTAATAATAAGACTAATAAATTAATACTAAGACTAAGGGCAAGGGCGGGCAGGCTAAGGCAAGGCATTACTTTAAGTAAGTACTTTTGTTTTTAAAGTATTATTATTATTAATAGTAATCATAGACATTAGACCAAGACATATATCATAATCATAAAGAGTCTTTATTAAATTTTTAGTGAAGTACCTTACCTATTCTTACTTACTTACAATAATAATCCTATGAATGAAGGCGATATTCAAGTAATTATCCGATCCCGATAGCCGATGCCGACGATGCCGATGGCGATATCGCAGATTCAGATAAGCCTAGTAAAAATCAGGCCTTTTTCAGATATCTCTAAAATACTCTTAGGATTAAATGAAAAAAAAACTGTAATTGTTAAATATTTTAAGAAGTCGAAATTTCATTTATTACATGGTTATTATAGGAATGAATGGTGTTTACCTCACTAAGGAAAACATAATAGTGGGGCAGAGAAGAGAATATTAGATAATGATTGGTTTAAAATCTTTGGTTACAAAACGGTACAAATAAATCATCATTGAGTCGCAGCAGCCCGTTAATATAATCTGTTAAAGCGCCTTCACATGCTTCAAAATTTTTAAAATAAATCCATGGTTGTGACCCAGTCCCAGTACATAATTTTAAAATAATACAATGCCACAAAAAAGGCAACTCAAAATAATATATTACATACAATTTATGACATATGACTTTATAGTTTATAATTAGGCTATAGGATAATGTGCATATTCTGTATGGGACCCATTCACCAAAGAAAATATTGATAAACTGGAACATATTCAAAAAAGAGCTGCCAGATTCATTACTGGAGAATATTCAAAACTGTCAAGAGTAACACCATTAGTTGAATCATTAAACCTTGAAACACTAGAGGATTATATAGAAGAACCAAGAGTAAATTATTAATTATACATAAAGTACAATTAGTTCTAATTTAGAAATACAGCACAAAGATAACTTAATACAACCCCTCAGATAGGCATAAGGATAAAAACACCTTTCTTATCCCGTATGCAAGAACAAACACATACAAGTTTTCTTTCTTCCCGTCCGGTATTCGGGCGTGGAATGGGTTGCCCGAAGAAACCAGGAAAGCCAACACATTATCATCATTTAAAACTCTAATAAGAATACAGGACTAAACACAAACCATATATATACATAGGACGCAATAATCTTCTGTTCAGAAGGAGCGTCTGTAACATATAAGATAAGATAAATCCACGGTGACAAAGGAATATTATATTTATTAATGTCTAATTTCGGTGTTGAGATGTAGTAGGATCGTTTCGTATATGTTTGTGTGTGTGTGGGGGGGGGGGGGGAATCAAAATTAATTGTGTATTTAAATTTAAGAGAGGCAAAGTATCAGGATTGTTAAAATCAGGATTGTTAAAAAAAGGGAGACAAAATACTCGCAATCACTTAATTCAACAGGACAACATTTCTTCTTCCTATAACGTAAACGGTGGTTGGTTCATGGGGGCACATCACAGTCTGTTACTATATCAAGCCATTAGTTCCTGTCCTGTGCTGCCCTTATGAAGTTGATGAACGACAGGCAGGTCAATTCCCTTTTTGATGTTGTCCTTCCATCTTCTCTTGTTCCTGCCTTCTTTTCTTCATTTCCCGACTTTGCCTTGCATTATAGTCTTTGCAAGATTTCCAGATCTCACAATATGTCCTGACTATCTTAGCTTCTATTTAATGACCGTTAATCCCATTTAAAACCGACGATAAAAAAAGAGCAAATGATTACATTCGAGTGGCCTCTCTGTAATTAGGAAGCAGAGTCGTAACTACGTAGTAGAGTCTATCCGTTTGGATAATTACTTGATGTAATGTTTGCATAAAAATAATGTTTATCAACTTAATCTCATCCTTAGGGGTTATCATCTCAATATCAGGAATTATCATATCACAATCAGGAATTATCACCTCACAATTAGGGCTTATCATCTCACAATCAGTGCTTATCATCTCACAATCAGGAATTATCACCTCACAATTAGGGCTTATCATCTCACAATCAGTGCTTATCATCTCACAATCTGGGCTTATCATCTCACAATCAGGGCTTATCATCTCACAATCAGGAATTATCATCTCACAATCAGGAATTATAACCTCACAATTACAGCTTATCATATCACAATTAGTGCTTATCATCTCACAATCAAGACTTATCATCTAACATTCAGAACTTATCCTCTCACAATCAGGACTTATCATTCACAAACAGGGCTTATCATCTCACAATCAGGACTTATCATCTCATAATCAGGGCTTATCATCTCACAATCAGGACTTATCATCTCACAATCAGGACTTATCATCTCACAATCAGGACTTATCATCTCACAATCAGGACTTATCATCTCACAATCAGTGCTTATCATCTCACAATCTGGGCTTATCATCTCACAATCAGGGCTTATCATCTCACAATCAGGAATCATCATCTCACAATCAGGGCTTATCACTCACAATCAGGGCTTATCATCTCACAATCAGGGCTTATCATCTCACAATCAGGACTTATCATCTCACAATCAGGGCTTATCATCTTACAATCAGGACTTATAATCTCACAATCAGGGCTTATCATCTCACAATCAGGACTTATCATCTCACAATCAGGACTTATCATTTTACAATCAGAAATCATCATCTCACAATCAGGGCTTATCATCTCACAATCAGGGCTTATCATCTCACAATCAGGACTTATCATCTCACAATCAGGACTTATCATCTCACAATCAGTGCTTATCATCTCACAATCAGGACTTATCACCTCACAATCAGGACTTATCATCTCACAATCAGGACTTATCATCTCAAATCAGGACTTATCATCTCACAATCAGGACTTATCATCTCACAATCAGGACGTATCATCTCACAATCAGGACGTATCATCTCACAATCAGGACTTATCATCTCACAATCAGGACTTATCATCTCACAATCAGGACTTATCATCTCACAATCAGGACTTATCATCTCACTAATGGTTTTTCAGGAGAAGAGTAAAGTCTTCATGGTTAAGTTAAATATTCATAATTTTAAATGGCGAAACTCTCGAGGAGATGGTCAGTTATATCTACCTTGGCAGCGTGGTAGACAAACAAGGTAGATCGAATGCTGATGCCAGAATAAGGATTGGGAAGGTAAGGGCAGTCCTTTATCAATTGCTAAGAAGGATTCTCAGAATTCAACGGCTGGACAAAATCAACATAAGGAAATGTGGCAGTGGTCAAGTCAGAAGCAAAAGAGGAAGAGATTCTCCAGAAGTGGTGGAGATGGATTTTTCATACACTAAGAAAACCTGCTTCCAATACAAGGCAAGCCCTGAACTGTAAACCCAGAGAAAGCGAAAAAGAGGCTGCCCATGAAACACTTGCCGCCAAGAATTGGAGGCAGACATCAAGAGAAATGGCCATGACTGAAAGCTGGCCCAAGATAAGGATGCCTGCAGGTCTCTCGTAGGTGGCTATGTCCATGGAGAAATAGCAGACATCGAAGATGATCTAGGATCGCCCTAGTGGACAAGAAAGCTAAAAAAAACAATGGCCAATCATCTCACTCAGGGCTTACCATTTCACTCTCACGCTTATCATATAGATTATCCACTTATTATTATAGCCCTTAACTTTAACCCGAGCCTCCAGAAAAGTCCCATTATGTGACCAATGTCCAGTAGCGTAGCTAGGGGGGGGGGCGGAGGGGGCGGTCCGCCCCGGGCGGCACTCATTCAAAGGGCGGCACTTGTGGGCATTTGAAAAATAAACTCAGACATTTCCGAAAACCGCCCCTTTCTTTTGAAGTGGAAAACCCATAGTGAAACAAAAACATCTTAATTTTAAATTAAAACTAACGGATTCGTGCAACATTTGTTTGATTAAATATTGGTTGTTTAAACTAACGCAGAACAGTTTAAAAATTTAAAATCGCTAAAAAAGGTTACTATTTGTTTGCAAAATTAAGCGGTATACGTCACAGATGGCGCTTTTTATAGGAAAACTGCACAAAAAACAACACATCACCGCTGGTCCGAATATATGTTGTATTAATATCGCACGAAAGTTTTAGGGTGGAATTTCTACATTCGCAGAATGATGCCCTAACAAGGATCTACATGACATAGTGGTTCAAATATTGTGTTTAAATTGCAAGAAGTAAAATATAGACTATTACTGTTTCAGGTTTTATAAAATTTTTGTGAGGCAACTGATTAAAAATTCAATTTACTTTGATTTCATTGCATTAAATTAACACATATAGCTTGTATTTTTCATTAATATATTGTTATTCATTAAAAATGAACGGTTTTTCATTAAAAATGAAGGATTATTTATTTCTCCGTTAATAAACACTACAATAACATAAATAATTCAGAAAAGACATACTGAAAAATTTCAAGCGTCTTGGAAAATTGACATTTGAAGTAACTAGTAAAACGATATCAGATGCTGGAATTGTAATAAGTTTATGGCAATCTTTTATTTTTCTATGGTATCTCAATTTATGGGAACCCGTATTTTTTAAGTTAATGCAAACTAGGCAAACCCATTTGATGAAACAAAGATGTGTGCTAATACAGAACGCCGTTACAGGGAGTTGGAAATATCGACTAGATACCAGGTTAAAAGGAGAAAAATATGAGTGAGGAAAACTCAGAAGACGTGGTTCTATCTTTAGAGCAAGAAGTACAACCAGAAATGTTTTTTTATCCATATATGTAATTATAAAAGAAAATAAAAGAACGAGGTGATGAGTTACATGTCCTTGAAAAAAAATTCTTTTATAATATTATACCATCGAGGATTCTAAATGAAGAATTTGAACATCAATTAAATTTCTTTATTTACATTGATAAAGACATGTTCGAGATAGAATGAGAAAGGATCTAGGTTTTTATGGCAGTACACGGGGCCGGTCTTAGCTATTGCGGGCTCCTATGCTGCTTAGTATGCACAACTGATTGCGTGGGCCCCAGTTTGGGTAAGGATAAAGTATTAATAAGGATAACAAGTGAAAATTAAGATAGGTTGGGGCTATGAAAGTGCTGGGCCCACTGCGACCCCATAGGTTGCAGGAGCCTAAGACAAGCCCTTGCTGAATCTACACTAAAAGAATAGGCATTATGTTAAAAAAAGAGGGGAAATACCCCCTTGATCTATTAAAATATATTTAACAGTAACTATTGGAAAAAAATTATCCAACATTACAACTTTGCTAAGAATTTTTGCAACAATTGTTATCAGTATATCTAATTGTGAAAGGAGCTTCTCCAAACTGAAGTTGAAAAAAATATTTTCGCTCCACAATAAGTGATTTAAGACTACAAATCTTGTAATATTCTCCATAGAACATGATATTACAAATAATATAAATTTTGATAACATAATAAACGATTTTTCAACTATGAAAGTTAGGTGAGTANGGGGGACCTATGACCCTATAACTTTCTTGTTGCCTTCAAAACAATTATCTTGTATTTTTATAATGTGTATCTATAGGTTTATCATCTTATGTGGCCTCTTTTATTACTGGTTACATAAATAGGGCATGCTATGGTAAATATTGTTCCCTACCTTTTACAATGTACTTCGTTTCAATTACAATTATTTATTCATGCTTATTAATTTTAAAAAACGATAATATGATTAACTTAATTAAGAGGCCGTCCATAAATGACGTCACGTGATTTCAGCTGATTTTCTACCCCCTTAGACCCATTGCTCATTGTGACGTGACAAAGTCCCCCCCGCCCCCAATACAAGCGGTATTTTGTATTTGAAAATAAGCATGTTTAAAATCATTTTTTGTTGGTTTGTTCATTTAAATATGTATTTAGTTTAACGTTGCATTCTAACATCGTCATTGAATAAAGTTTGGGTAATCAAATATTTAAGTGTAGCTGTTATTTAAAGTTGCGCGTTTTGAATGACATCAAATGTGTGACGTCATTTATGGGCGGCCCCTAAAAGGGCGGCATATTGGAGACCGCCCTGGGCGGCAAAAGCTCTAGCTACGCCACTGCCAATGTCCCTCCCCTGCTCTGCTGTTGACACACTGATGTAGAAGAAAGATTTGCCATATCAGGGAAGCACTTTTTGCGTGGTGGTGGGAAAGAGGTGATTAAATATGGCTAGAGGCTAGAGGTTAACAAAAATAACATGTGGCATGTATTGCAAAAAAATCAAGTACTGCCCTGTGTATCACAAATTTACTACTTAACTGAAATATAATATCGTTCGTCTTTTGAAAGCCTACATTAATGAAAGAAAGCATATTTTAAAGTTAATTAATTATGTTTTGTTTTTAAAATAGATTTAGCTTAAAACACAACATTGTCAGTCTTAAAAACCTTCATTTGAAATAAGACATGGGGGCCGCGGTGGTCGAGTGGCAGTGCGCTCGACTGGCATTCCGATGGCCACGGGCTCGAATCCATGGGAAGCCAGGGACCCGTTCCCGGGACCCAGGGCGCCCCCAAGTTCCACCCAGCTCCAAATGGGTAAAAAGCGGCGGGGTAATGCGTGGAACCCTTAGCCGTGGCATGTGAACGAAAAAAAAACAAAAAAACAACTGCTGCCTTGCAGATGGTCTTGGCTGACCAAAGGCTATGGAAGCAAATCCAGAAAATACAGCAGGCTGAAGTCGGAGACCACGGGCCAATTGGCGCAAAACCCGTGGCACGCAAATATCAATATTCAATATTGAGAACGAAGAAGAAGAAATAAGACATAAACTTTGTTAGGTTTATCACTATAACATAGTGTTTTAATTTGTCGAAAATATAGATTATATACTATTTGTATTTAAGATACTGAAAATAATCACAAAGAGAACATTAGTTGTGATGTAGATAATATTTTTTATTCCTTTGGTAAATAAGACATAAGAATTTCTTTCATACAACCATACTTACATACATCTGTTTTTCACACATAATTAACATACAACTCATTCTTAAAATGAACAAGTTAAGGCAAAATACAAAGCAACTAAGTACAACAATATTGGCCATTCTCATTGGATGTTTACTGTATTCATTTTAGGCTCTGTTTTTAAACTGTTAGCTTACAACATTGTTTGTTTACATTTTTACATTTAGTTTTGTATTAGCTCTGCTATTTTTTTATAGTAATAGGTTAAGCACTTTATAAGTTGGAAATTTATATAAATTATCATTAAAATTATGTTTATGGTAATTATGGTGTTTAAAACAACATTTCATTTTAATTAATAAATTAAAAAGAAAAATAGAAGAACTATTTTTCTAATCTTATTTTGCAGGAAGCACATTTTCATTGAACATCCCCATCATGTTCCCCGGAGGTCTGTAGTTGGCCACCACGATGACTTTACCGTCGTCACTTTTGGCCTTACCGATCCCCATTTCTTGTGTGGACTTCCAAACGACTTGAGTAAAATGACCTATTTGAAAAATACACGACAATATTTTTGCTTCTTGAGTTATTTGACAATAATTACCCATTACCCTAAGAAACAGTTGGCCAATTCGCCTGACTGCATTGTTCTACCCTCCGCTCCGATCCTTTTTTTTTTTTTTT
>MUZC01000202.1:934742-950075 GCA_002072015.1 Radix auricularia | reverse complement strand
AAACACACATTAAAGTTTTACTAACAATTATATTATATTATACACAGCTTTAACAAATAGTGAAGGTTTGTCAAGAGTTTTTGGGTAGAGGATAGCAATTAAAAAGTTTGATTGAAAAAATAAATATATAAATTATTTTCAATAAAGAGGTTCCCTTTGCTTCTTATATAAAATATAAATGATCCATAAAAAAATTATGTTTTGAGAAATGATTATCTTAAAGATCAGCTTTCAGAACTCATAATTATTGAAAAGCTATTAAATATATAAAATTAAAAAAAAACAAACAACAGAACAAACAAAACCTCTCTAGTTAATGTGAACAAAGCTCAGGAAGAACGCGACAAGGAAGCTTTGCATCTTCCAGAAATTGTCTTGCTATGTCGCTCTTAAGATGTTCGTGGACTTACACACAAGTGACATCACATTATTTAACAAACAGCAGGCTTTTTTCCCCCTTCATTTCTTTTTCTTTCTCACCTGTATTTTGAGAGTTACTTTCTCACCTGTATTTTGAGAGTTACTTTCTCACCTGTATTTTGAGAGTTACTTTCTCACCTGTATTTTGAAAGTTACTTTCTCACCTGTATTTTGAAAGTTACTTTCTCACCTGTATTTTGAGAGTTACTTTCTCACCTGTATTTTGAAAGTTACTTTCTCACCTGTATTTTGAGAGTTACTTTCTCACCTGTATTTTGAGAGTTTCTTCCTCACCTGTATTTTGAGAGTTACTTTCTCACCTGTATTTTGAGAGTTACTTTCTCACCTGTATTTTGAGAGTTACTTTCTCACCTGTGTTTTGAGAGTTTCCCCCAGAAAAACTGTAATTAGAGATTTCACTGTACCACATTTCTGTGACCTCTTCACCTGCACAATCAAACCAAAGTAAAAACAATCAAAGAACATTAAACACAATCAAAGAACATTAAACACAATCTAAAACATTAAACACAATCAAAAACATTAAACACAATCAAACAACAGCAAACACAATCAAACAACAGTAAACACAATCAAACAACAGTATAAGCCATCAAACAGCTTTACACAAAAAATTAAAAATTTAGAGCAAATAAATAAAAAAAATTATATTTTTTTTACATACAAGCTTTGTTCCATAAATTCCTAGAAACAAGCTACTGCCTACAAGCTTTGTTCCATAAATTCCTAGAAACAAGCTACTGCCTACGAGTTTTGTTCCATAAATTCCTAGAAATAAGCTACTGCCTACGAGCTTTGTTCCATAAATTCCTAGAAATAAGCTACTGCCTACGAGCTTTATTCCATAAATTCCTAGAAATAAGCTGCTGCCTACGAGCTTTGTTCCATAAATTCCTAGAAATAAGCTACTGCCTACGAGCTTTGTTCTAGAAATTCCTAGAAATAAGCTACTGCCTACGAGCTTTGTTCCATAAATTCCTAGAAATAAGCTACTGCCTACGAGCTTTGTTCCAAAAATTCCTAGAAATAAGCTACTGCCTACGAGCTTTGTTCCATAAATTCCTAGAAATAAGCTACTGCCTACGAGCTTTGTTCCATAAATTCCTAGAAATAAGCTACTGCCTACGAGCTTTGTTCCATGGAATGTCATTGAAACGACAAATGGCACCTGCGCTCACCTGACATGTCATTGAAACGAAAAATGACACCTGCACTCACCTGACATGTCATTGACATGACAAATACACCTGTGCTCACCTGAAATGTCATTGACACAACAAATGACACCTGCACTCACATGACATGTCATTGACACGACAAATGACACTTGTACTCACCAGACATGTCTGCCCCCTCAGATGACCACTTGTTGGCAACGTTCTCCCCGATACGTTCTGACTTCAGCATGCAGCTGCTGTGTTGGAATGTTTTGGTCTTGATCAGGTGTTCGGCCCAGTTCTGGGCGTAGTCGTTGAGTTCCTCACTGAAATGTCAGGTCATATATCAGTACTGAACTGGTCAGGTCATCTAATACTGAAAGGGTCAGGTCATCTATCAGTAATGAAATGGTCAGGTCATCTATCATTACTGAAAAGGTCAGGTCATATATCGGTACTGAAATGGTCAGGTCATATAATACTGAAATGGTCAGGTCATCTATCAGTACTGAAATAGTCAGGTAATCTAATACTGAAATGGTCATGTCGTCTTTCAGTACTGCAATGGTCAGGTCATCTAACAGTACTGAAATGGTCAGGTCATCTAACAGTACTGAAATGGTCAGTTCATCTATCAGTACTCAAATACTCAGGTCATCTATCAGTACTGAAATGGTCAGGTCATATTCGGCATCCTTCCGTCTCGCGAGACGATGGAGCATCACCGTTGGGTTGGGTTGCATTTTCTCGAGTGGCTGTGCAGTCCTATCCTTGAGTGACAGTCTTTACCACAGTTTTTACACACGAGTTCTATGCTTCCATATGTTTTGTCCTTTCTTCTAGCTCTTCTATCTGCAGCCTCCTCCATTCTTCGCTCCTCGGCTACTATGACGCCCTCTTTGACAACTGTGCGCTACGTAGATCGGTCTTCTGCCTTACACTCACAGTCACTTGTATGTATTTTGGCTGCTTTCATGTCCCTTTGACAGACATCTTTAAATCGCAAGCGTGGGCGACCTGTTTTCCTCTTTCCTGAAGCAAGTTCACCATATAGGAGGTCCTTTGGGATGCGGCCGGGGCTAATTCTTTTGACATATCCTAGCCACCTCAGGTGTCTTTCACTAAGAATTGAGAACATGCTTTGGGTATTGGCACGCGTTAGGACCTCACTATTAGGCACTTTGTCTTGCCATTTAATACCAAGGATGCGACGCAGGAATCTCAAATGGAAGCTGTTAAGCTTGCGCTCTTGGGATGTATAAGTGGTCCATGTCTCGATCCCATATAGTAGTGTACCGATGACAGAGGCTCGATAGACGTGTTGCGTTCAGGGTTCTGGATATAATAAGACAGACGTCTCGACTCTGGTCAATAAAATTATGATTCTTTATTGTTGTAATAATTCACGTATATATAATTCTTCAATAATACAATAGCTGCAGTAATCCAATAAAGTCAATCCAGCCATCCAGTACTTCCAATCACAGGCTTATTCCACACAAGTCTCTCTTCTCGTGATTGTCACAACATTCGAGCCACCTCGATAAAATGTATGACAAACACTCGCCTAGTACTACCCCGTCCTATAGTCCGCCACACACTACACACTGACCTCTACTCGACACCGTCGCACTGTCCGTCTCACACTATATATAGCCCTGAACGAACTCTGCAAGTCAGTGCATGTGAACACAAATACTGTTTACCTGAACACAGCTCACAACATTTTCACAACAATTTTACAACAACTTCAGTCAGTGATTCTCATACCTTGACAAGACGCACAGTTTGGTTTTCTCCGTTAGCTTGGTGTTTTGCCAGACCCGCTTATTTAGTTTAGCCATTGTTGCAGCTGCCTTGCCAATTCTGCTGTTTATTTCTTCTTCAATGGACAGTGTATTGGAGACCTTGGATCCCAAGCTGTCCACTACCTCCAAGTTTTCATTATCGATATTTATGGTAGGAGGAGGTCGAGTGTCTTTGGCCATGATGATTGTCTTTTTCAAGCTGATTTGCAGACCAAATTCTTTGCAGGCATTGGAGAAGCTTGACACGAGTTGTTGCAAACCGGATTCTGTATGTGCTGTTAGTGCCGCATCATCCGCAAATATTAACTCTCGAATTAGGACATCCGTCGTTTTGGTCTTGGCTCGGAGGCGGGCAGTGTTGAAAAGTCTTCCATCAGCTCTGGTATGTAACCAGATTCCCTCACTGCTATCCTTGAATGCGTATCGAAGAAGTACAGAGAAGAATATTGCGAAGAGTGTTGGTGCGAGTACACAACCTTGTTTAACTCCGCTGCTGACAGGTAAGGCCTCTGACTTAGCTCTATCGAACTGCACCGTGCCAAGCATATTTTCATGGAACTGTCTGATGATGGCAAGTAGGTGAGGGGAACAGCCGATTTTGCCACTATTTGGAATAGCCCGTTGCGAATGACGAAGTCGAAGGCTTTTGTTAGGTCCACAAAGACAATGTATAGTGGCATCTGCTGCTCTCTGCATTTTTCATGGAGCTGTCGTATGGAGAACACCATGTCTATGGTAGACCGACCGGACCGGAAACCACACTGAGATTCTGGATAGACACGGGATGCTAGGCTCTGTAAACGTGTTAGTATAACGCGGGCAAAGGTCTTTCCTACAATATTCAGGTTATTTATCAGTACTGCAATGGTCAGGTCATATATCAGTACTGAAATGGTCAGGTCATCTATCAGTACTCAAATGGTCAGGTCACATAATACTAAAATGGTCAGGTCACCTAATACTAAAATGGTCATGTAATCTAATACTGAAATGGTCAGGTCATATATCAGTACTGAAATGGCCAGGTCATCTAATACTAAAATACTCAGGTCATCTAATTCTGAAATGGTCAGGTCATCTATCAGTACTAATGGTCAGGTCATCTATAAGTACTGAAATGGTCAGGTTATATATCAGTACTGAAATGGTCAGGTCATATATCAGTACTGAAATAGTCAGGTCATCTATCAGTACTGCAATGGTCAGGTCATATATCAGTACTGAAATGGTCAGGTCATCTATCAGTACTCAAATGGTCAGGTCACATAATACTAAAATGGTCAGGTCACCTAATACTAAAATGGTCAGGTAATCTAATACTGAAATGGTCAGGTCATCTATCAGTACTGAAATGGCAAGGTCATCTAATACTGAAATACTCAGGTCATCTAATTCTGAAATGGTCAGGTCATCTATCAGTACTAATGGTCAGGTCATCTATAAGTACTGGAATGGTCAGGTTATATATCAGTTCTGAAATGGTCAGGTCATCTATCAGTACTGAAATGGTCAGGTCATCTAATACTGAAATGGTCAGGTCATCTAACAGTTCTGAAATGGTCAGGTCATCTATCAGTACTGAAATGGTCAGGTCATCTATCAGTACTGAAATGGTCAGGTCATCTATCAGTTCTGAAATGGTCAGGTCATCTAATACTGAAATGGTCAGGTCATCTAATACTGAAATGGTCAGGTCATCTAATACTGAAATGGTCAGGTCATCTATCAGTTCTGAAATGGTCAGGTCATCTATCAGTACTGAAATGGTCAAGTCATCTATCAGTACTGAAATGGTCAGGTCATCTATCAGTTCTGAAATGGTCAGGTCATCTATCAGTACTGAAATGGTCAGGTCATCTAATACTGAAATGGTCAGGTTATCTAATACTGAAATGGTCAGGTCATCTATCAGTTCTGAAATGGTCAGGTCATCTATCAGTACTGAAATGGTCAGGTCATCTATCAGTACTAAAATGGTCAGGTCATCTAAAACTGAAATGGTCAGGTCATCTATCAGTACTGAAATGGTCACGTCATCTATCAGTACTGAAATGGTCAGGTCATCTATCAGTACTGAAATGGTCAGGTCATCTAATACTGAAATGGTCAGGTCATCTATCATTACTGAAATGGTCAGGTCATCTATCAGTACTGAAATGGTCAGGTCATCTAATACTGAAATGGTCAGGTCATCTATCAGTACTGAAATGGTCAGGTCTTCTATCAGTACTGAAATGGTCAGGTCATCTATCAGTACTGAAATGGTCAGGTCATCTATCAGTACTGAAATGGTCAGGTCATCTATCAGTACTGAAATGGTCAGGTCATCTAATACTGAAATGGTCAGGTCATCTAATACTGAAATGGTCAGGTCATCTATCAGTACTAAAATTGTCAGGTCATCTATTAGTACTGAAATGGTCAGGTCATCTATCAATACTGAAATGGTCAGGTCATGTAATACTGAAATGGTCAGGTCATCTATCAGTACTGAAATGGTCAGGTCATCTAATCAGTACTGAAATGGTCAGGTCATCTATCAGTACTGAAATGGTCAGGTCATGTAATACTGAAATGGTCAGGTCATGTAATACTGAAATGGTCAGGTCATCTAATCAGTACTGAAATGGTCATGTCATCTAATCAGTACTGAAATGGTCAGGTCATCTATCAGTACTGAAATGGTCAGGTCATCTATCAGTACTGAAATGGTCAGGTCATCTTATCAGTACTGAAATGGTCATGTCATCTAATCAGTACTGAAATGGTCAGGTCATCTATCAGTACTGAAATGGTCAGGTCATCTAATACTGAAATGGTCAGGTCATCTAATACTGAAATGGTCAGGTCATCTAATACTGAAATGGTCAGGTCATCTATCAGTACTGAAATGGTCAGGTCATCTAATACTGAAATGGTCAGGTCATCTATCAGTACTGAAGTGGTCAGGTCATCTATCAGTACTGAAATGGTCAGGTCATCTATCAGTACTGAAATGGTCAGGTCATCTAATACTGAAATGGTCAGGTCATCTATCAGTACTGTAATGGTCAGGTCATCTAATACTGAAATGGTCAGGTCATCTAATACTGAAATGGTCAGGTCATCTAATACTGAAATGGTCATGTCATCTAATACTGAAATGGTCAGGTCATCTAATACTGAAATGGTCAGGTCATCTAATCAGTACTGAAATGGTCAAGACATCTTTACTTTAAATAAACTCATTGTTTTTAAGAAAGAGTAATAAGAAGAACTAATTGTATTGTGGAAAAGCGTGAATAATTTAATAAATAACACACTAACACCATCCCCCTCTACTTTTTCCGTCCTGCGCACCTAAGGTGTTAGATTTATACCAATCTAAACATCACAGTAAACAACTTTTTGAGGCTTTAATAGGGATGTTCATAATATGGCGGAAATCTATTAATAGAAATATTCTATCTAAATGTATCTTTTGTAAGGACAGATTCATAAAAAAATTAATGCAAGATGCATACGAGTCAATACGTGAAGGTAGGCATATTGAGAATGATTGATCTCATCAGCTAATTTTTAATTCTTCGTTAATTTTAAGACATCTTATGGGACTTGCAAAATAAATAACAATTTCGTAACTTTACTAATTAAAGCTAACAATTTTGGGAACATACTGATTTGACTGTATTTATGCCTCAAAACTTTGTTCCGCTAAAATGTAATCTAAAAAAAGAACATTACGAAATGATCTATGACGTTTTCCGGTTTTAGAAATGAAGTACCCTATAGAAGCGGTTTATTATATTATAACTTTATTGACACCTTCTCAAACAGATGGTAGGCCCTGGTACTGGAGGAGGGACCACTGGTATTCGTAACTGATACCTACTCAGAATCATGGTGATTTCATGAATTCTCCATCGGGTCGTCCATATATGACGTCACGCATCTGGGGGATGGGTGTCCCCACGTTTGTGACGAAATGTGACGCGAAGGGGGGGGGGGGGGGGGCTCGCTTAAAAATAGGAAAAAATCGCGTGACGTCATTTATGTACGGCCCCTGGCTATTGAATGATTTGGTTTAGTTTATCAAGATCAACTCGTGCCGAGACTAACTTGAGGGCAAGGGCAGGAACCTTGTGCTTGCTCCTTCTGGCGTTGTGTGCCTCAAGGGCCTCTGCTCGGAACTGGTGCAAGGCATCGCCAGAGTTGTTGGTGGGGCGTGGGGAGATGCTGGTGGACGACTTGCTCTGGAGACAAGGACTTGGAGAGTCAGGGTTCAGTCGTGAGACACGGTGTAGGTGGCGTGAGACACGATGAAGTAGTGAGACACGATGAAGTAGTGAGACACGATGAAGTAGTGAGACACGATGAAGAAGTGAGACACAATGAAGAAGTGAGACACGAAAAAATAGTGAGGTGCAGTGAGACACGATGAAGTAGTGAGACACGATGAAGTAGTGAGACCCAATTAAGTAGTGAGACACGGTGAAGTAGTGAGACACAATGAAGTAGTGAGACATGATGAAGTAGTGAGACCTGATTAAGTAGTGAGACACGGTGAAGTAGTCAGACACGATGAAGAAGTGAGACATGATGAAATAGTGAGACACAATAAAGTAGTGAGACATGATGAAGTAGTGAGACCTGATTAAGTAGTGAGACACGATGGAATAGTGATACACAATAAAGTAGTGAGACACGATGAAGTAGTGAGACATGATGAAATAGTGAGACACAATAAAGTAGTGAGACACAATGAAGAAATGAGACGCAATAAAGTAGTGAGACATGATGAAATAGTGAGACACAATAAAGTAGTGAGACACGATGAAATAGTGAGACACAATAAAGTAGTGAGACACGATGAAATAGTGAGACACAATAAAGTAGTGAGGAACGATGAAGAAATGAGACGCAATAAAGTCGTGAGACACGATGAAATAGTGAGACACAATAAAGTAGTGAGGAACGATGAAGAAATGAGACGCAATAAAGTAGTGAGACACAATAAATTATTTTGGCAATGTCACAATTAATAATATTTTTTAAAAGAAAAACATTAATATCCGGCGGTTCTTAAGCATTTAAACGTCAACACCTATGATTATGAGTTTGAGTAGGAATAAAAGCAAAACTACTTATATTACTACTTCATGGAGTAGGCTACAATCTATTAACAGGAGACACTTACATGTAGAACGTGGGGAGGGGGGAATTGAAAGTAACCACAGCAGGACATTTACATAACACAAAATTCTAATACAATGACGTCGGTCTTAGACCAGTAACTGGGAACCTTTTTGGCGCCACGCGCCCCAAATTCAATTAAGACCTGATTATATGTAGCAAAGTGCAATCACGAAGTGCCAGCAAAGTGGTTTGATTAAGAAAGTAATCATTTAGTTGCATGCTGGCTGATGAAGCTCTGCGTGCCGTCTGTGGCACGCGTGCCATCATTTCGCCACCACTGTCTAATCTTAATTGATTGTTCAGAGTAGTTCCTAAAAAACGTCGGCTTCCTTCTGGATGTTTACAGTATCTTTAAAAACTTGCAAATCTCAAACATCTCAGCTCGATTTTAAATTCTGTCATTCTCAGCAACGTAACCAAAACTTCTTGTGTACCTTCTGAAATAAATTCGAAACTGCCTGCAGGAATGACTTCATCCTTCCCACGTGACCTATAGGGAAAAGTCAAAGTGTTAACTTCAAAGTCAAATATAAACGGGGAGGGGGGGAGGTAGGATGGGATTCTAAAATCATGGATACCCAGAGGCGTGCTTTGATTGAATGTCCCCACGACCCAGAGGCGGCCCTAGATGGAATGTCCCCAAGACCCAGAGGCGGCCCTAGATGGAATGTCCCCACGACCCAGAGGCGTGCCTTGATTGAATGTCCCTAAGCGACAACTCCGGAGGCCTGAACTCTCAACACGCCAATGGCCCCCCTCCACCTATGGCGGATTAAGGGGGGGGGTGCTGACTGGGCTAAAGCCAGGGGCCCCCAATGATTTAAGGGCCCCAAACTTATTATATTGTATAATAAAGGTGGTAGGATCGGGCCCCAGGTGGAATGGTAGCCAGAGGCCCCATGAAATCTTGATCCGCCCTTGCCCTCCACACACAAACAAACACACACACACACCAACAAACACACCGTATAAGTTTTACTATAACTCCCTCCCCGACCCTAGAAATACCTTGTGCAGCATGAGTGTGTGTGTGTGTGTGTGTGTGTGTGTGTGTGGGAGGGGGGTAGGATAAGGTTATTTAGATTTCAGTTATCAATTAACTGTTAGAGATTTGTTTGTACTAGGCGGTGAGGCTTGATTTAAATTCTTATGCGTAAGTGTAGAAATAGAGAAGGGTAGAGAAACAAATAGAGCGATAGACAGAAAGGGAGAGAGAGGGAATGGGAGGGAGAGGGAGGGAGGGAACAAGAGAGGGGGGAGAGGGAAGGGGAGAGAGGGGGGAGAGAGAGGGGGAGAGCAGAGAGAGGGGGAGAGCAGAGAGAGGGGGAGAGAGAAGGGGGAGAGAGAGGGGGTGGAGAGAAAGAGATGACAAACAGCCCGACATAATTTTAATATGTTATTGATTGCCAAAACTTGTAGACTTCAGCTTATAGGTCGCACAGCATGAGGCACTCAAAGTTCAAACAAAAATCTGGCCACATTACATGAGTCATTGTCAGATTATTCAAGACTTCGCCAACAGCTGTGTATTCGTGGCCGTCTACCTCTCAAGTCTTGCGTGGCCGTCTAGTTCACCAAGTCTAGCGGGGCCGTCTAGTTCCCCAAATCTAGCGTGGCCGTCTAGTTTCCAAAGTGTAGCCTTGGCGTCTAGTTCCCCAAGTCTAGCGTGGCCGTCTAGTTCCCCAAATCTAGCGTGGCCTTGGCGTCTAGTTCCCCGAGTCTAGCGTGGCCGTCTAGTTCCCCAAGTCCAACGTGGTCGCCTCTTTCGCCTAATCCAGCGTGGCCGTCTAGTTCCCCAAGTCTTGCATGGCAGTCCAGTTCCTCAAGTCTAGCTCACTAGCTAGCGTGGCCGTTTAGTTCCCCAAGTCTATTTCGGCTTTATTTGGTAACAAAATTTAAAACGTTGAACCCCACCTCTCCCCCAACCCCTAATCTCAAGTTAGCTAATATCTAACAAACATCTAACATCTCCAACGCTCCAACTTACGATTCCTCACTTGCCAAAATCTAAGTTTTCAAACCATGTTAGTGTTAGATTTTCTCCTCCACAATTCTATCGCCTTACTTCCTGACGATAAATGTGCCCTGAAAGTAGCACATAATTTTCGCAACCCTTTAATTTAATTTTAAATAATGCACCTGAAGTAGGCTACTTAAAGATTACGATTTCTTGACATTGCTACTCAGACCATACAAGACAGAGAATAGAAATACATTTGATGTTAGCAACCGTAATGTACTCGGGGAAAATGTTGATAGACTTGTGAGAAACACAAAAAAGCACAAAGAAAACAAACTAAAAAAATGTTTTACGCGTTATGTGACATCCTGCACTGGTGCGTACAAGTGCTGAGAAGAATTTCAGATTGTTGCATCTGTTGATGTCATAAAAAAAGTACGCACGAATCTTTTGAATGTCTTCCTCTGTTTTAAAAACTTAAAGGGCTGTTGGAAGTTAGAGGCTGCGAAATTTTAAAGACTGTTTTCATAATGTAGAACTACAGTTAGGTTTTATTTTCAACCAAGAATTCGATTTTGTTTTTCGCAGCCAAACTCACATTTCAAAGTAAGACGATGAATTATACCATAGTTAGTTAGTTAGTTAGTTATTTCCTCTCGGGCCGAAGACGGCACATAGGGCAGAGGTAATAGATTTCCATTCGCGACGATCCGTTGCTAATTGTATTAAGTCCTGGTTATTTCTTAGACCCATGGTTAAGCTTTCTCTTATGTTTGTTCTACGCAGGGTTTCTTTTGGTCTTCCTTGTTTTCTTTTGCCTGTTGGTGTGCACATGAGGGCCTGACGTGGGAGTCTTCTCTCGTCCATTCGAAGAACATGACCGATGTAATTTCATCGTCTTCTCCTTATAAAATTTGACACATATTCTTGGTTGGTTTCATTTCTTATTGTTTCCATTTTATATTAAAAAAAATTTTCGGAAGCATTTGTTTTCGAATGCAACTAATTTTTTTCTCTATATATTTAGTGGATTTCCAGCTTTCGCATCCATAAGTTAATACAGGGATTACACAGGAGTTGAATAGCCTAAGTTTTGTATGCTTGCTAATTGCCTTGATCTCTAAATATTTGCAAGTTTGTTAAAAGCGCTTGACGCCAACACAATTCGAGTCATTATTATACCATAACAAATATTAAATTCTTACCTCAAGACAGCCCATTGCTCACGCAGACAGGAATTGTCTGCCCCTGAAGTTGTTGCTGTCTAGATGACACCTGTGTGATGGCAATAATATGTCAATGTCTAGCTTGTCATCAAATATCAACAAGGAATTCCTCGGTGCAAAGTTCAAGGACAAAGTGTGACAGAGATAATTGTCGTTAGCCTTAAATACATTACACGCTAACTATAGCTATTGGTAATTCTGACAATTAACTTCCTTATTACTAATAGTGACTTAAAACAATTAGAATTAGAACTGGCACTGGCAGTGAATTATACCAATCAATGAATTATACTTATCAGTGAATTATACTAATCATGTAATTATACAAATCAGTGAATTATACCAATCAGTGAATTATACTTATCAGTGAATTATACTAATCATGTAATTATACAAATCAGTGAATTATATCAACATGTGAATTATACCAATCAGTGATTTTACTAACCCGTGAATTATACCAATCAGTGAATTATACTAATCAGTGGATTTTACCCAATAGTGAATTATACCAATCGGTGAATTATACTAATCAGTGGATTTTACCCAATAGTGAATTATACCAATCAGTGAATTATACTAATCAGTGGATTTTACCCAATAGTGAATTATACCAATCGGTGAATTTTTACAAAGCCAAAGCCTTGAATTATACGAATTGATAAATTAAACGTAGGAGTAAATTATTCGATTTACCATAAACTGAAACACAATGAATGCTCATGTATGTTAAACACAATGAATGCTCATGTATGTTAAACATCTAACGAAAGCTGACCACTTGTTAGAAATATATGTCAAAAAATATTAGGCCTACATGTTCACTGCAAGTGACTCGTGAAGAATTGTTTAAAAATAAAAATAAATCCACATTTCTGTTGTAGCTATCATTGAGGCGTCCCATTAACTACGAATAATGTCTTAGTTAAACATCAATTGTTCCTTGCGGACATATTTTAACAGTGAACCGTTCTTACTCTTATAAATTCGGATTAGTGTAAATATGATCAACAGCACAAGTGGGCAATCCTAACAAATCGGCGCGTTGTTTCCTTTTGCGAAATGTCAACAAACCAAAGTGTCCAGGAAATGTTTGTCCCCACTCAGTTGCCAGTTGTAGCCTACACAATGTGTTGGCCGATGACGAACGACGGCACGGGCACGCGGTGGTGTTTCGTTTGACGGGCCATCGTGATGGACAACATAAGTCTAGATAGACACATGCACGTCACTCGTAATCTCGTGTAACCCACCCCACCCCCCCACTGCAGGACGCGGTCATCCCTGGACAATGGCGTGAGCCTCCCTTGGTCCCTTGCAACAGCCGGGTCGAGGGGTCAGACAGGCTTATCGATCCAAGAAATTTTTGGCAACACATTTTGACTAACATGTCAGCAGTGGCGGAACTAGGAATTTGTATGGGTTTTGCGGGCCCGGGGGCTTAACCTCTTTAGGGGGCCCAACATACATGGCGGTGGCGTAATATTTAATGTAAAAAAAAAAATTTCGAACACTAATTTGCCACCCCCCCCAAGTGGGGACCAGTGGGGATTTTCGAATTTGGACCCGCTTCCCCTTCCCATAGCTACGCCACTGCATGTCAGACTATGGTAAACAGTTTAGGTCAAATGTCAGCAGACGGTCAGTTGTTGATGGGAGCAGCTCGACCATTTAAATCACGTGTTTTTATTTTTACTCAATTTTGCTATAGCCCGCTACTGGAGTCAGAAATGAGTATTAGGGGCCGTACGTAAATGACGTCACGCGATTTTGGCCCAATTTTTAACCCCCTCTCCGTTCTCGTCATACGTCATCACAAAAATTTAGACCCCCCCTCCTCCAATATAAAGTCACAAAGCGTTGCAACCCCTCCCCCCATGAAAGCCATTTTTCTATTTGAAAATGCGCATGCTTCAAATCACATTTTGTCACATAATTTTGTATTTACTTTTAGTTTTAGGATGCACTCTAATATCTTAACTACCGTGAAGCCATGTCATGTAAACAATCAAAAATATTTAAGTGGAACTTATTTATTTAAAGCTGCGCGTTTTGATGTGACGTCACTTATGTTAAACACGCCCCTTTCGCCCCAGTCGCGTGACTTCATGTATGGACGCCTCTCCCTCCCCCCTCCACCTTTATTTAATTTGGGTGCTGACTGATTCTGGCCACGGGTTATGCCATTATCGACATTGTCTACAACAGCATTATGTGGGGAAGGTGGGGGGACACATCTCTTCCATTTTTCGCCGTGCGTCCTTAACTCAGTACAGAGAGCTCCCCAAACACAAGTTTGATATCATTTATCTGTTACAAAATGTCTGTTGAAGGAGGGACTATAACGAGAACTGATACAAACGAGTTTGATATCATTTATCTGTTACAAAATGTCTGTTGAAGAAGGGACTATAACGAGAACTGATACAAACGAGTTTCTTTGTTTTTTGTTTCCGGACAATGTTCCTCTGCTCCTGCCTTTATGACAAGTTTATTTGTGATCTAAGATAAGATGCTTACTTTTTTAGAAAGAAGATAAAAATCTGGTGATAAGTTGCTCATGTATATAATCATTAGCCTAATTCACATGTCGATCTACCCACAAGTCAGTGCGCCTGGGAGGGGGGAGGTAGGATCAAATAACCTTAAACATCCTCCCACTATTCAGAAAGCTGTGCAGACCTCCACGGGGAGACGACTATGGCTGGGGGGGGGGTACGCCTCCATCCAAGGTTTCATTATCTCGTGGCAATTCCTGGAGAGCGCCGAGTGATACCGAGGGCGCCGAGTGATATCAAGGGCGCCGAGTGATACCGATGGCACCGAGTGATACCGAGGGTGCCGAAGGTTACCGAGGGCGCCGAGTGATACAGAGGGCGCCGAGTGATACCAAGGGCGCCGAGTGATACCGAGGGTGCCGAGTGATACCGATGGCGCCGAGTGATACCGAGGGCGCCGAGTGATATCAAGGGCGCCGAGTGATACCGATGGCGCCGAGTGATACCGAGGGTGCCGAAGGTTACCGAGGGCGCCGAGTGATACAGAGGGCGCCGAGTGATACCGAGGGCGCCGAGTGATACCGAGGGTGCCAAATGATACCGAGGGCGCCGAGTGATACCGAGGGCGCCGAGTGATACCGACGGCGCCGAGTGATGCCGAGGGCACCGAGTGTAACAGAGGGCGCCGAGTCATACCGAAGGCGCACATGTGCTCGAGTAGGTCTGGTCTATTAGTTTAGGAATGTGTAATAATTATCGAACTGTGTCATCGATTCAGCTCGGGGGTCAACAAGCTGTTCATGAGATCACGATTTAAAAAACAACCGTCGTGTGTCCCGTTGTTCATATATCTGTTTACGGACCACTGGGTTTTGTGAGAGAGAGAGAGAGGGGGAGGGAGAGAGAGAGGGGGAGGGCGAGAGAGAGGGAGAGAGAGGGAGGGATGGAAAGAGAGAGGGAGAGAGGCAGAGAAAGGGGGAGAGAGGGAGGGAGGGAGAGAGAGGGATAGAGAGAGAGGGATAGAGAGAGATGGAGAGAGGGAGAGGGGCAAAGAAAGGGGGAGAGAGA
>MUZC01000202.1:924070-934584 GCA_002072015.1 Radix auricularia | reverse complement strand
GGGGGGGGGCGGGGAGTATTATCATTGTGCACAAAATCGACGTCGAGAGTATGACAAATTAAGCTCTACGTTGTACATCTTTATGAGTACAAAAACTATGACGGTGTTACAATTTGGTAGAGATACGAAAAAAAACTATGACCGTGTTGCAGTTTGGTAGAGATACAAAAAAACTATGACGGTGTTGCAGTCTTGTATCAGATGCGTCGCTAGGTTTGGTTTCACCCGGGGCGGAATCTATACTAATAAAAGCGAAAGCCCTCACTGACTGACTGACTCATCACTAATTCTCATACTTCCTGTGTAGGTAACTCCCCCGCAAAAGGTAAACGACGAAACAAATATTTAAATGATCAGCTCGATAGGATCATGGGAAGTATGTAATTTTTAACTTTTTGTTTTTCCGTGGGCCACGGCAGACAGACATTACGGTTTAAGTTAATATATTTAGTATATTCATCATGATTCAGATTAAAATAAATAGATGTTTCGATTTGGTGTTCTCAACGCTAACTGAAATCCTAATTTACCGCAGCAAAGCGCGGGTAAATTGCTAGTTCATTATATATTAGAGTCCTCTCCATCCCATCGGAAAGGATTAGATTTAAGTCACCACTTACCTGATGGCCACGAGACCTATGTTACACCTGAGCTGACCCTACACATGAGCTGACCCTACACCTGAGCTGACGCTACACCTGTGAATGGTATAGGTGAGTGGACATCAGCGTTGACATGATGATAAACTATTTTAGTGTTATATGTCAGGTGATTATTGTGTTACAAACACATGTGGTACAAACATGAGGTGAAACACATGCTGTACAAACATAAGGTAAAACTCATGTGGTACAAACATATGTGGTTCAAACATATGTGGTACAGACACATGTGGTACAAACATATGTGGTATAAACACATGTGGTACAAACACATTTGGTACAAAGTACAAACATATGTGGTATAAAAACATGTGGTACAAACACATGTGGTACAAACGCATATGGTAAAAACTCATTTGGTACAAACACATGTGGTACAAACACATGTGGTAAAATACACATGTGGTACAAACACATGTGGTACAAACACATGTGGAACAAACAGATGCTGTACAAACACATGCGGTACAAACACATGTGGTACAAACACATGTGGTACAAACACATGTGGTACAAGTACATGTGGTACAAACACATGTGGTACAAACACGTGTGGTACAAACACATGTGGTACAAATACATGTGGTACAGATAAATGTGGTACTAACAGATGCAAGCACAAGAAATAATGTCCTATGATGCCAAGAAGTTCTCGTGGTAACCAATAGTCTGTCCCCTCAGCCATTTCCGAGAAGAACCCGACGGCTTGTCATTTCTAAAGGGAAATCTATTAATAGATATATCCGTTGTTTTTAGGTGGACAAATTTAAGAAAATGTAATAAAAGATACGAGCCAATATTTAAATGTGATATATTGAGAATGACGTATCTTATCAGCAATTTGTTAATTCTTCCTTAATTTAAGACAGCTTATTGGATTTGAACAAGACAAAACAGTTTCGTAATTTTATTATGACAACAATATTGAGAGCGTATTGATTCTTCTGTATTTATGCCTCAAAAAATTGTTCCGCTAAATTGTATTCTAAAAATAAGACATTACACAATGATTTATGACGTTTTCCGGTCTTAGAAAAATGACAAGCCCTATAACAGTGATGTCGAACCTATGCCCCGCGTACCACAGAAGACACGCGAGCCTCATCAGCCGGCACGCAATTACAATATTACTTGCATTAATGAAAACTACGTGCTGGCACTTTTCAAGTTGGCAATTAGCTATATAAAAGTGGGTTTTATCATTGAAATTTGGTCACGCGGCCCAGAAATGTTCGCCATCACTCCCTACAATTTTACTCGAACGCAATTATCATTTTATGGAATTTGTCCTTTAAATATTGATTAAAAACATGCCTCAATATTTCTATTAATAGATTTTCGCCATATTATGACGAGGCCTATGTGAAAGAAAAAAAAAACACGTAAATTCCCGTATCTCAAGATTTGTGTTAGACTTCACATCTAGCCACAGGCCTGAGAAACGAAGATTTTTTTGGGGGTCCGTTTTCGGGATTGGTGGGGAAGGGGGGAGGAGGGTTAGTCCGATGAAGTGTTTGAAAAAAAATAATTAGATATCTTCAGATTTTAGGGCCCTAGTGAAAATTAAATGATGCCCTACTTACGAAGGACCCCTGGGCGCCGTGGCACTCCTTGAAGTGCTCTGTGCACGTGACCGGCGGGTGACTGGGGTTGGTGATCGTCGTCTGCACGACCTTGTGAGAACCGCTGCCGTCCCTGTAGGTGTAGCTGCGGACAGCCCTGTGCTCGTAGCTGTGCAGGTACAAGACAAGGGAATTAGGACCTGCTACTGAACGTCTAAACAAAGGTTGTTTGTTACACTATAATCTGACATCCGATCATGGGTTTTTAAAGCGATAATCGGTTTTAAATTTCCCAAACCAATAGTCGAATTTAATTCGGCGGGAGCCGAAGCCGGATTTGTAAAAATTTCCGGTTTTCCCGGAGCTTTTATATTATTTACATTTAATCACAAAATCACGCTGCCGGATTTTTCCGGATTTATGAAGTAAATTTCTGCCGGAGCCTGATTTGTGAAATAGCCGGATACCGGATTTTCCGGAGCCGAAATCAAGTACACGCCCTAAATTCTTAGAAGTCAGCAGTAAAAACAATAATCGGTTTACAATTGGATTTACATAATCGATAATCGGTTTGCCAAAACACCAACCGTAATTAACAACCTTATTTTAAACAACTACAAGAGATTGTGCCCCTTTCTCCTGAAGTGAATCTCTCGGTCTGTCCCCAAAGTCTCACAGAAATAGACTCCAATAAAGCTTTTTAATAAAATACAAGATACGCAAAGGAGCGGCGTGATTTAAAACAAAAAGTTGAATTTTATTAATGGACAAATACATGAGTAAACGTTTAGTCAAATACCTTCATCAATACGCATAAATTTACACAAGTATTTGCTACTTTGAATTTACATTATATGTATATTTCCAGTACACCGAGGCAAAATTAATTAAGTAGCGAAATAAAAACAGAGGAACGGAAGAAAAAAAAAATAAAAAAAATCAAAGTTACACTTTAAAAAACACAACCGGAAAAAGATTCTACAGCTACGTAAAATTATGAACTCGGGTTCAATCCTTATGGAATCAACGTAACAAATCGTTTCATTATTTCACTAAGTCTCTCGCTTGAAATTTATGTTCACGAACATGTTGGATATCGATGTGTTCATGTGTAATGAACTTTCTTTCAAGCTTATTTTTACACCACAGAGATGTAAATGACAAGTGTCAAGCTTTTCAGCAGTGTCGTACTATACCCGCCTTCAATTCTTTCAGTTTAAAAAAAGACAGACAAACAAAATGCCTATGCCTTCAATTCTGAAGTCTTTTTTTAAAAAAGAAGCAAAACAAAAAAACAAACAAACAAACAAACTTTTTGTGCCATCGTTTCTTTCAGAGTTTAACCCCCCCCCCCCCCCCCCGCTACTCACCCGTCGACAAATCCGTACAACCCTTTCCGGAAGTCAGGCCTAAGGGGAGGTAACTGCCGGTAAGGTTCCATATCCGGGTCAATCTTTTCGGACTCCACAAGGGCTGGGGGGGGGAGTAAAGGTAAGTTGGTGATATTCAGGGCCCACATCAACACTGACACATCAACACTGACACATCAACACTGACACATCAACGCTGACACATCAACGCTGACACATGAACGCTGACACATGAACGCTGACACATCAACACTGACACATCAACACTGACACATCAACACTGACACATCAACACTGACACACACATCAACACTGACACATCAACACTGACACATCAACGCTGACACATCAACGCTGACACATGAACGCTGACACATGAACACTGACACATCAACACTGACACATCAACAGTGACACATCAACACAGACACATCAACACTGACACATGAACACTGACACATGAACACTGACACATGAACACTGACACATGAACACTGACACATGATTACTGACACATCAACACCGACACATCAACACCGACACATCAACACTGACACATCGACACTGACACATCAACACTGACACATCAACACTGACACATCAACACTGACACATCAACACTGACACATCAACACGGACACATCAACACTGACACATCAACACGGTCACATCAACACTGACACATCAACACTGACACATCAACACTGACATATCAACACTGACACATCAACACTGACAATTTCACAAGTTGACGTACCAAAGCACAAAAGTAAACATTAGTGTTTATCGTTAACTAAATTTAAAAAAAAATAAACATGGGAAAGGAATAATAAATGTCTTATATTATTATGATTATTATCCAATATTAAACTGTTTAGGGGCCGTCCATAAAGTACGTCACGCTCCAGAGGTGGGGAGGGGGTGTAAGAAAGTGTGACAGTTTGAGACAGGGCGAGGGGGGGGGGCTGNCGAGATTTGTGAAAAGGGGGAGGGGGAGTTAAAAATGGTTTACTATTGTGTGACGTACTTTATTGACGGCCCCTTAGCTAATTATCAAACAGGTTCATACTGGAAATTGAACAAAATGTACGCAAAACTATATTTAGCTGCAGCGGGGTCATCACCCTGGAAACATGAGACCCTTTGACACATCGCTTAATGTGATACGCAACATTGTATTACAACATATCACCACGTACGATAAACAAAATTGTATTACAACATATCACCACATACGATAAACAAAATTGTATTACAACATATCACCACATACGATAAACAACATTGTATTACTACATATCACCACATACGATAAACAACACTGTATTACAACATATCACCGCATACAATAAACAACACTGTATTACAACATATCACTACATACAATAAAAAACACTGTATTGCGACAACTATTATTTGGTGCCAAAAAAATTATTTGTAAGCTCACACCCAAGATGACCAATCACTTAGTGGATCATGTAAGATAAAGACAACCCGTAAAACAAAGTTTTTGACCATAAATCCCTTACATATGAGACATAATTATAAGTATTAATTGTGCTTGACATAGTACGCACCGCGCAGCCGACTGACCCCTGTGACATAGAGGACTGACTGTGTTGAGGTCAACTATAGCAGACGGCTACGCATTGAAATACACAGAACATAACTAAAAATTCATTAATTTAATTACGGTACCTTCGATCGATCCGAGATGCTTGATAGAAAGCATTGTTAGGTAACACATGTCTATGTGAAGAATTTCAGCTCGATAGGATCACGGAAAGTGGGTCATTTTTTTACTTTTTAACAATATATTTTACCGTATTCTCAATACAAATAGTTTGTCAGAATTATCCTAGAAACATCCAGAACTCTGCTGCCAGGGGTCTAAATCCACACCCCCTTTTTTCCTCTATAAACAACCTAAAGGAAATTGTATCTATCTAAAAACTGATCACAAAATGTCTAAATTCAATGAAATAAAATAACGAGACATTTGAAATTAGCCTCCATTAAAAGACACATTTTGTAATTATCCTCAAATGTAAATACGAGTGAAAAAAAACAACAAAAAGAGCCGGGAGAAAGGCGGATGAAGGTAGAGCAGAAGTCAGCGCCATCTTTTCTTGTAGACTGACTGAACTTGCTTTTGTTCCTTTTTGTCTGTCCTCAGAATTTCAAATACTTCTGGTGGTCCTAGAGATCTTATCTTCTTCTTAGATATACATACGCTCCTTCTATGCAGAAGATAATTGCGTCTACAGACCATGACAGATGTTTACGTCTTTTCCATTTAATTTTAGTGATGTACCCATTCGGAGCTGGGTGACTCAGGGACTCCTTAGACGACCACAGGAACAAATCCTTGCCTTCGCATGGATTCGAACTCGTGACCATCGGTACGCCATTCGAGCGCGCTTGAAGTTTTACCACAGATGGTTTGATCTTGGAAGACAATTCCATGGTATGAACATTTCAGATCGATCGAATGTGCCGTAATTAGATCAATGCACATTTTAGTTTATCTTTATATAGAATAGACTCGAAGTTACTTCAGCAACGTTTTACTTGGTGCTGTTGACATTCACGTGCCACGGAGTTCACCCCGTGACCAGATACCCGTGGTATTAAAACGTGGGGCGGGTGCTTATGAGGTGTTGGTTTTAAAATTAAATAGAGGTAAAAAAAAATACTTTAAAAAAAAAAAACACAAGTATGGTACTAAAAAGGAGAAAATAAAAATTAAAGGTAAAAAAAAAAAAAAAAAAAAGAATGTTAAAAACCTCGTTTTTATAAGTGGACTAAAAAGAAGAAAATAAATTAAAACTTGTAAGTTGAAGTACGTCGATTTAATTTGACTAAAAACATGGGGCGGTAGCTTCAAAATTCCATTCTAATTTAGAAATACACTACAAAGATAGGTGTTTGGTATAAAAGTTAAAGATGTATAACTTGGAAGTCAAAAGAGAGATCTATAAGTGAGAGAATGAGTGAACTGCATATGTAAAACCTCATAAGCGCCCGCCCCACGTTTTTACTCATACACATCAAATCAAAGTACCAGAGCTTATAAGTTTTAATTTATTCTCTTTTTTTTTAGTCCACTTGTAAAAACGTTGTTTTTAAAAATCTTTTTTTAAAAAAAATCTCTATTTCTTATTTACAGTCCGGCTTATTGTGAGGGTGTAATATTCAAAATGTAAAAAAACTGTATTACTATTACTTTTACCATTTCTATTACTATTACTTAATACTTAATACAATTATTACCGACATCTCTAACTATGAGGCTCTGTACACTTACCGAAGTAACGATGGAAGTTCTTTCTGTTCTCAGCATTGTGTATCCAACCCTTTGCTGTGGGCTGACAGGTGGACTGTGTCCAGCTCATGACTGACCACACACTTAACTGGTTGTGGGGGAGGGGGGCAGGAATCCTGAAACTAAGATGACACACGAAAACAAGACAACGATCACGGGACACGGACGATGGCGCAAAGTAATGTGCCACACTGGTGTTTAGTGGTGCGACACGTTCAGTGGTGCGAAATGGTGTTACTCGTGCAGTGGTGCAACTAATGTGATATTCATTAGCGTGGTGAGTACACGTATAATGTCGTATATATACTCTGATAAAGTTGGGGAAATAAAACTGTTTACCAATATAAAAGTCTTTTTTTTTAAAGCTGCTGACTTTAAAGAAATGAAATTACAGGACGAAATAATATATAACGTCTGTAAAAGACTTGTTGATGGCATCTGTGTGTGGACAAAGAATTCAAATGGGACGTAGCACCAAAATATAATTATTTGTTTTCCTTAACAAAAAAATAATAAAAAATTTCAGAATAAAGTTTGCACATAATTTCTTCAGCTATTTTCTTTTTTTTTCGTGTTGTAAACTATTTTTAAAAAAAAAAGAAGGAGAATGAATGGACTTATAATGTATTTGCAGATTTTTAGTGTAAAAACTGTTAGCAATAATTATAATTTAACAAAAATTGTTGGATATTTTAGATGAATATTAACGCAGGAGACGTAAGAGTTGTAAAAAAAGGGCTGAAAGATTCAGGAGTCCAGAGACCTGGAGTCAGGGGCGTCACTGGGGGGGGGGTTGGGTCGTGTGTACCGCACTGGGTAACACCAAGCCTAGTGACGCCACTGCCTGGAGTGTAGACGGAAATACATAACACTGGCATGTACTAGATAATGAAATTAAAACAAAAAGAAGCCAACTTCATCAAAGCGGATTAAAAAAAAACAACAACAAAAAATTCCTACTGTGTGCCATGATACCTTATGAATGCTGGCTGCCGTATGTATGGCAATTGGTCTGGTGAACATAATCTATGGTCCGAATTTTGAGGTTGTTAGCAATAATAAAATCACGGGAGATTCTGAGACATTGATTGCGGATTTTAAAAACAAAACAATAAATTAAAAAAAACAAAAACAAAACAACAACAACAACAACAACAATTTGTCAAGTTCTTAGAAATGACTTTTAATGGCGCTAGCGCGGGCTTTTATCTGGGAAGGAGTGTCCAGATTTTTTGAGTGTGGGTCAAAATGTTTTATATTTAAGGCAGTTTCAAACAGTGCTGAGTTGTAGCAAAGTTTCACACGGTAAATTTGTCCACTTCTTTGACTTCTGACCAGATGGAATAACTTCCTGACAAAGTCATCTTTGTACAGAGTCAAGTACTTTGACTTCAGGCCAGATGGAACAACATCCTGACAAAGTCATCTTTGTTTCAGAGTCAAGTACGAGGCGATGTCTTGTGATGTCTGACATCTGCAAATGTCACAGGCTGTCATGACACCTGACACCTTCAAATGTCACAGGCTGTCATGACACCTGACACCTTCAAATGTCTCTGGACTGTCATGACACCCGACACCTTCAAATGTCATGGACTGTCATGACGCCTGACATCTTCAAATGTCATGTGCTGGCAGTACGTTGGAGATGAACTCTCCCATGACATTTCCTGGCGGGAAGTAACTGATGACGACGATCGAGCGGCCATCTTTGGCCTGGGACCTGCCCACGCCGATCTCCGTTGAGTTCCGCCAGACCATCTGCGTGAAGTGACCTCAAGTGAACCGGAAATAAAATGACGCCGTTGTAAGGAGGTTATAGTATACAGTTTACATCGATGATAGAAATGGTGACGTAATGATCATTGCATCATCTGTTAGCAAAATCTTTTTTTAATATAAAATATGAAAACCGTAAAACTAGGACGGGTACTGGTCATAATTTTTGTGTTCGATTAATCGATTTAAAAATCGATTAATCGATTGATTTTGATTAGTATATCTTATAATGCATATTTAGTTCTTGTTCCTGTTAATTTTAACCTATTATTTTTTAATCGATTAATCGAAAATTTTAATCATTAAGTTCCACAGTCCCACTAAAAACTAAATAATTACTTTTACCCTAAAAATCTAACATCCCCTTCCATGCTCAAACTCTTCAATTCCTGGGTATACGTCCTTAATCCATTCCAGACCATTGGACGTATGTATACCAATTATATTTTTATGTTAAGAAATATAGAGAAAAAAATGACTAATCCGTTCCCATAGAAAAATACCCATAATATTATTTTAAATATTTATACAATATTGAATGTCGTTGTGGGATGTAATTTAAACTCTACTTAAAATTAAAGTACATAAATTCCCAATCGCGTGACGTCATTTCTAGACGACCCCATACAAGTTCTAGCACGCGGGTTGTATTTCAGACCAAGTTCGTATACCAATCAAGGTGAATGTTTCGCGTCCATACAGGACGCATACCGAGGTACCACTGTATTACTGAACATGTTTTACCAATCGTACAAAATTTAATGTCCTTAATCAAATACCGATTGAATCAAGGGAAATAAACACACTTTCTTATCTTCTTATTTGTTATTTTGGTTATATCCCTTGAAATCCCTTACCAATTCCAAAAAAAAAAAAATAAAAATTATTGATACTGAAATAAGGAAACATAGCGTTTAGGATATTCAGCTGGCTGCAGGAGTCGGTAAACCATGGCTCGCGAGCCTGATCTGGCTCTATTGATGGCTGCATCTGGCTCTCAGGCAAATGTTCGGTTATTTAAAGAAAGTTTATTCAGACTCCTCTGATCTACATATTAATTGGAAAAAAAAACAACAAAAAAACAAACAAACAAACAGCATCACAATGTTATTTAAATTAATTCAGAAATTCAGAGACATAATTATGCACTTTTAATATTTAGTGTCAAAATTTCATAAACAGCGCGTATTTACTTGAGTTTTTATTTTTAAACGGTTCACCTACAAAACGGCCCCGTCAAAATGGCCCGGACAAAATTGCCCCGACAAAATGGCCTTGGAATAATAGATAGATTAACAGTAGAAAGCTCAATCAAATAATATTTATATTCGTTTGTTCACTCACCGATTCTGTGCCGTAGCTCAAAATAAACAATAATAATGACGTCACAATAATGAATTTAATAGTTGTACTCGGTATGGTACCAAGTCACGGTTGTTTGTTGACAAGAAATAATAAAAAAAACATCACAAGAAATAATGTAACAATTTAAAAACTTTATATTATGGTAACAAGTTGACAAAAGATTAAAATGCAAAAACTAGTTAATTTTTTGTTTAAAAATGTAAACAATTTGTCTGGGGTCGTTTTGATCGAGGCCGTTATGTCGGGTCACTTTTTAAAAACTTAATGCATGGCTCGCACAGAATTACTTTTCAAAATATGTGGTGTTTATGGGTCTCTCAGACAAAATATGTGGTGTTTATGGGTCTCTCAGACAAAATATGTGGTGTTTATGGGTCTCTCAGACAAAATATGTGGTGTTTATGGGTCTCTCAGACAAAATATGTGGTGTTTATGGGTCTCTCAGACAAAA
>MUZC01000202.1:903021-921958 GCA_002072015.1 Radix auricularia | reverse complement strand
AAAAAAAAAAATATTTAATATATATATATTTTAAATTTCTACTATTTCTTTATTTTTCGCACCTCTTGTGTATCTACGGCCGAAAAAAACTGATATTTGACAGTTAATGCGGCCCTCTGTCGGAAAAGTTTGGAGACCCCTGCCTTAGTGTAACACGGAGCTTTGATTGGATACACAAATGATTTTCAAGAGAACACAGATAAAGATACACGTGGCCAATCGTCAAAATTTCCTTATGACTTTAAATTTTAATCATTATTTATAACTTATTTGTAGTGTAGCAGTTTATTTACAATTAAAAAAAAATAATTTGATGATATCTTTGCTCTGTTGTCTAAACACATACGCATTTAAATGCGCCATTATATTAGTGAGGTTGCAGTATTAGTATTAGGCCGTGGGTTGCTTTCATTTTGCTAAGACATTTGCTCGGAACGCAACTCAAATAAATAAAGCTGATGGTAAATGGGTTTATCAAATGTTTTTTAAATACCTGGACAATCCGTCCACTATAACTATGGAGAAATGAATCTGTAACGGACGGGCTTGGACAAATGACGAATTTAAGATTCGACAGAGGCGTCACCAGGGTTGGCGTCACCAGGGTTGGTGTCACCGGGGGCTCATGGTGTCAACCCCTGACGAATTAACCCATAAAACTTCTCCGAGTTTTCCAACGCCAATTAACTGGAGCATACATAATTTTACATTTTGGTTTCGCCCGCCACCTGAAGGTGTCACCCGGGGCAGGTCGCCCACACTGCACCCCCTAGTGACACCCCTGGTACTCGAGACTATTTGATCATCATCAGAAAATAAAATAACCCTAAGTCTAAGTGACTACGGTGATAACTGCAGCCAACCAGATGCAAAATTCGGGTGTTGCAGCAACTTGACCCCCCCACCCCCCAATACCAAGGTCAAGACCCCAGTGAAGCCTGTCTTGCTACAGGAAGCAGAAACATGGCAAAACAAACAGCAGCTCGTTCAAAGAAACCACAGACGTTTATAAACCCATGTCTGTGAATGCGTTGGCCCATTGTAATCAACAGCCAGGATCTGTGGTGACCAACACAAGGAACCAGATCTGTGGTGACCAACACAAGGAACCAGATCTGTGGTGACCAACACAAGGAACCAGATCTGTGGTGACCAGCACAAGGAACCAGATCTGTGGTGACCAACACAAGGAACCAGATCTGTGGTGACCAACACAAGGAACCAGTATAAGAGTTTTAATCTCCAAGCGCAGATGGAGATGGATTTACCACAAGCTCAGAAAGCCCGCATCCAGTACCACGAGACAAGCCCGCATCCAGTACCACGACCGCACCCAGTACCACGACCGCATCCAGTACCACGCCCGCATCCAGTACCACGACCGCATCCAGTACCACGACCGCATCCAGTACCACGACCGCATCCAGTACCACAACCGCATCTAGTACCACGACCGCATCCAGTACCACGACCGCATCCAGTACCACGACCGCATCCAGTACCTCGAGACAAGCCCGCATCCAGTACCTCGAGACAAGCCCGCATCCAGTACCACGAGACAAGCCACCCCCAACTTGTAACAAGGGCAAGAGATAAAAAAGTCGACCCAAAGTGTCTCGGAGAAAGGAAGCAGACGTGCAACTCCGGTAACAGACGTTGTTTGATCACGAACTTGGGTGACTTGGTTTGGAGACTGTGTGATGGTGAACTCGGGGTGGTTGTAAATGTAATGTACATGCTATTAAAGTCACTTGTTACACAGAATACGCACTGGTTTGCACTGGTGTGCACTGGTGTCTCGAGTTGCAATGCTGACTCAGCATAGTTCTATTACAGGCGGCAACTGGAGAGACTGACAGAAAAGACCGATTGGCCATCTCATCATCAAATACATTATCTATACTAATAAAAGGGAATGCCCTGACTGACTGACTGACTGATTCATCACTAATTCTCTAACTTCCCGTGTAGGTAGAAGCATGAAACTTTGGGAAGTTGTTGGTTACCCTCTCACGACGAAAATTGGCGAAAAAGAATTTTAAAAATCTCGCTCATGTGATCCGGGGCGAAAAAACTCCCCCCCCCCTTATTTTGGCTCTATAAAAATAGAAAATCATCAATTTTCCTATTTCCCGTGTAGGTAGAAGCTTTGGAAATTTGTTAAGTACATGCTCCCAATTATAACTGGAAAAAAAGAGTTAAATTTCCCACTCATGGGGGCCGGGGCCCAAAAAATGGTTTTTTCCTTATATGAGTTATATAAAAATTAAAAATCACTAATTCTCATATTTCCCGTATAGGTAGAAGCATGAAACTTTGGTTACTTTTTTGAGTACACGCTCCCGAAAAAAACTGGCAAAAAAGAATGTTAAAATTCCCTCTCATAGGGGACCGGGGGCCCAAATATAGTTTTTCTTATATTAAAAACCGACTCATCACTAATTCTCCAATTTCCCGTGCAGGTAGGAGCATGAAATTTTGAAATGCTGTTGGGTACCCTCTCGCGACGAAAACTGGGGAAAAAGAATTTTACAAATATCGCTTATGTGGGGCGGGGCCCAAAAACATTTTTTTCCTATATGGGCTCTATAAAAAAAATAAAATCATCAATTTTCCTATTTCCCATGTAGGTAGAAGCATGAAACTTTGGAAATTTGCTCTCGACAATAATTTGAAAAAAATAGTTAAATTTCCCACTCATGGGGGCCGGGGTCCCCAAAACGTTTTTTTTTAAAAACTTTTACTTACGTCTGTACAACTTACGTCTGTATAACTTACCTGTACAACTTACATATGTACAACTTACGTTTGTACAACTTACGTCTGTACAACTTACGTCTGTACAACTTACGTCTGTACAACTTACGTCTGTACAACTTACGTATGTACAACTTACATCTGTACAACTTACATCTATACAACTTACATCTGTACAACTTACATCTGTACAACTTACATCTGTACAACTTACATATGTACAACTTACGTCTGTACAACTTACATCTGTACAACTTACATATGTACAACTTACGTCTGTACAACTTACATATGTACAACTTACGTCTGTACAACTTACGTCTGTACAACTTACATATGTATAACTTACGTCTGTACAACTTACATATGTACAACTTACGTCTATACAACTTACGTCTGTACAACTTATATCTGTACAACTTACGTCTATACAACTTACGTCTGTACAACTTACATATGTACAACTTACATCTGTACAACTTACGTCTATACAACTTACGTCTGTACAACTTACGTCTGTACAACTTACGTCTGTACAACTTACATATGTACAACTTACATCTGTACAACTTACGTCTGTACAACTTACATATGTACAACTTACGTCTGTACAACTTAGTCTGTACAACTTACATATGTATAACTTACGTCTGTACAACTTACGTCTATACAACTTACGTCTGTACAACTTACATATGTACAACTTACATATGTACAACTTACGTCTGTACAACTTACGTCTGTACAACTTACGTCTGTACAACTTACGTCTGTATAACTTACATATGTACAACTTACGTCTGTACAACTTACGTATGTACAACTTACGTCTATACAACTTACGTCTGTACAACTTACGTCTGTACAACTTACGTCTGTACAACTTACGTCTGTACAACTTACGTCTGTATAACTTACATATGTATAACTTACGTCTGTACAACTTACGTCTGTACAACTTACATATGTACAACTCACGTCTGTACAACTTACATATGTACAACTCACGTCTGTACAACTTACATCTGTACAACTCACGTCTGTACAACTTACATATGTACAACTTACGTCTGTACAACTTACATATGTACAACTCACATATGTACAACTTATCTGTACAACTTACATCTGTACAACTCACGTCTGTACAACTTACGTCTGTATAACTTATCTGAACAACTTATCTGTACACCTTACGTCTGTACAACTCGTCTCTGTACAACTTACGTCTGTACAACTTACATATGTACAACTTACGTCTGTACAACTTACGTCTATACAACTTACGTCTGTACAACTTACCTGTACAACTTACGTCTATACAACTTACGTCTGTACAACTTACCTGTACAACTTACGTCTGTACAACTCGTCTCTGTACAACTTACGTCTGTACAATTTAAGTATGTACAACTTACATCTGTACAAATTGTCTTTGTACAACTTACCTGTAAAACTTGTCTCTGTACAATTTACGCCTGTACAATTTACGCCGGTACAATTTACGTCTGTACAATTTACGCCGGTACAACTTACGTCTATAAACAGCTTTGTTTGACGTCCACTTCATTGCGATGTTCTCCCCTACTCTGATGCCCTTGTACTTGTTCCCGCTGTGGGCCAGGTCCTGGGAGAAGGACAGTTTGTCTGCCCACTGCTGCGTCATGGCACACAGCTCATCGTTCAGCCTGTGGTCAGAACAAAGAGGATGAGAGAGAGGGGGGGAGAGGGGGAGAGTGAGATAGAGAGTGAGAGGGAGAGAGTGAGAGAGAGTGAGAGAGGGTGAGAGAGAGAGTGAGAGACTGAGTGAGAGAGGAAGAGAGTGAGAGAGAGGGGGAGAGAGAGGGGGAGGGAGTGAGAGAGAGAAGGAGAGAGAGGGTGAGAGAGAGTGAGAGAGGGTGAGAGAGAGTGAGAGAGGGTGAGAGAGAGTGAGAGAATGAGTGAGAGAGGGAGAGAGTGAGAGAGAGCGGGGGAGAGAGAGGGAGAGAGTGAAGGAGAGATAGTGAGAGAGAGGGAGAGGGGGAGAGAGAGTGTGAGAGAGAGTGAGAGAGAGGGAGAGAGAGAGTGAGAGAGAGAGTGAGAGAGAGGGAGAGAGAGAGAGTGAGAGAGAAGGAGAAAGAGGAAGAGAGAGTGAGAGAGAGAGAGAGGGAGATAGAGGGAGAGAGAGACCACCTGAAAAAAGTAATCAGTAGAAAGAATTAATTTGCTAACCAATCAACAACTCTGACCTCTGTTAACACAATGACATGAAACAGTCTCTTCAACATTCTAAAACTGGTTGATATCATGCCTGTAACATTGTAGTTTGTATGTGTCTGTGTAGACAGAAGTATACTTGAAACACGTCGTTCAAAGGTCACATTAGAACAGTGCCATCTCTGTGAATCTCCCGAGGGCGTCATAGTTCAAAGTTCAGGGTCTGTGACTCACCTCAGAGCGCCACAGTTCAGGGCCACCTCTATGACTCACCTCAGAGCGTCACAGTTCAAAGGTCAGGGCCATCTCTGTGTCTCACCCCCCAGAATGTCATAGTTCAAAGGCAAGGGCCATCTCTGTGACTCACCTCAGATCGTCATAGTTCAAAGGTCAGGGTAATACCTGTGACACACTCCAGAACGTCACAGTTCAAAGGTCAGGGCCATATCTGTGACTCACCCCAGAATGTCACAGTTCAAAGGTAAGGGCCATATCTGTGTGACGCACCCAGAAGGTCAAAGTTCAAAGGTCAGGGCCATCTCTGTGACTCACCTCAGATCGTCATAGTTTAAAGGTCATGGCAATCTCTGTGACTCACCACCAGAAAGGTCACAGTTCAAAGATCAGGGTCATCTCTGTGACTCACCTCAGGGCGTAGCCCTTGTGTTTTCGTCTGATTTCATTGTGTATCCTGACGACGTCATCGGCGAACTCTTGGTAGGAGATGATCCCAGGTTTCTGGTGTGGTGGAAGATACAAGGGTCAAGGTCAATTAGGAGATGGTAGGGTCACGGTCAATCAGAAGATAGCATGGTCAAGGTCAATCAGAAGATTGCAGGGTCACGGTCAGTCAGAAGATACAAGTGTCACGGTCAATCAGAAGATAGCAGGGTCATGGTCAATCAGAAGATAGCAGGATCACGCTCAATCAGAAGATACAAGGGTCACGGTCAATGAGAAGATGGCAGGGACACGGTCAATGAGAAGATAGCAGGTTTACGGTCAATCAGAAGATACAAGGGTCACGGTCAATGACAAGATAGCAGGGTCACAGTCAATGAGAAGATAGCAGGGTCACGGTCAATGAGAAGATAGCACGGTCACGGTCAGTCAGAAGATAGCACGGTCACGGCCAATCAGAAGATAGCAGGGTAACGGTCAATGAGAAGATAGCACGGTCACGGTCAGTCAGAAGATAGCAGGGTCACGGTCAATCAGAAGATACAAGGGTCACGGTCAATCAGAAGATAGCAGTGTCACGGTCAGTCAGAAGATAGCAGGGTCACGGTCAATCAGAAGATACAAGGGTCACGGTCAATCAGAAGATAGCAGGGCCATGGTCAATCAGAAGATAACAGGTTCAAGGTCAATCAGAGGACTGCTGTATAGCATGTCTTTGCTGTTTGTTGCAGTCGCTGTTGTTGTAGTTGATGTTATTGTAGTGGCTGTTGATGTAGAGGTTTTTTGTTGTAGTGGCTTTAGTTTTAGGGGCTTTTGATGTGGCTTTTGTAAGTGGGCGCCGTTGAGTTCTAAAATAATAATATATGTAATATGCTTTGATCCACAATTCTTGGCGACCACTTGGACCCCGGGGAGGCTGGAGCAGCAAAGTTTGTTGATGCTGACCACCACACAACTTTAGGACGCTGTGCGCCTCTCCAGGACAGGACCCTGGGCGCCTAAACAGGAAATGAATCTGGACGCCCCACCAGGACATGACGCAGGGTGCCTCACCAGGATAAGACGCAGGGCGCCTCACCAGAATATGACGCAGGGCGCCTCACCAGGATATGATGAAGGGCGCCTCACCAGGATATGGCACAGGGCGCCTCATTAGGACATGACACTGGGCGCCTAACCAGGACTTGAAACAGGGCACTGCGCCTTGTGGTTGGCTAAAAGATGTGGGCATCGGCAGGGGCGGATCAAGATTGCATGGGGCCGCTGGCTGCAATTCCATAAAGGACCCGGTCCAGCCACCTTCATAATGCAATATAATAAGTTTGAGGCCCTAACATGACTGGGGGCCCCTGGCTTTAGCCCATTTAGCCCCCCCCCCTTTAATCCAACATAGGGCATTCGGAGGGCACTTCACTCGACGATCTTCCAAAAAAGGACTTGGTGGTATGAACACTTGGTGATATGAACACTTGGTGATATGAACACTTGGTGATATGAACACTTGGTGATATGAACACTTGGTGATATGAACAATCGTGATATGAACACTTGGTGATATGAACACTTGGTGATATGAACACTCGTGATATGAACACTCGTGATATGAACACTTGGTGATATGAACACTTGGTGATATGAACACATGGTGATATGAACAATCGTGATATGAACACTTGGTGATATGAACACTCGTGATATGAACACTCGTGATATGAACACTTGGTGATATGAACACTTGGTGATATGAACATTTGGTGATATGAACACTTGGTGATATGAACACTCGTGATATGAACATTTGGTGATATGAACATTTGGTGATATGAACACTCGTGATATGAACACTCGTGATATGAACATTTGGTGATATGAACATTTGGTGATATGAACACATGGTGATATGAACACTTGGTGATATGAACACTTGGTGGTATGAACACTTGGTGATATGAACACTTGGTGGTATGAACACTTGGTGATATGAACATTTGGTGATATGAACACTTGGGGATATGAACACTTGGTGATATGAACACATGGTGATATGAACACTTGGTGATATGAACACATGGTGATATGAACACTTGGTGATATGAACACTTGGTGATATGAACACTCGTGATATGAACACTTGGTGATATGAACACTTGGTGATATGAACACTCGTGATATGAACACTCGTGATATGAACATTTGGTGATATGAACACTTGGTGATATGAACACTTGGTGATATGAACACTTGGTGGTATGAACATTTGGTGATATGAACACTTGGTGATATGAACACTTGGTGATATGAACACTTGGTGATATGAACACTCGTGATATGAACACTTGGTGATATGAACACTTGGTGATATGAACACTTGGTGATATGAACACTTGGTGATATGAACACTTGGTGATATGAACATTTGGTGATATGAACAGTTGGTGATATGAACACTTGGTGATATGAACATTTGGTGATATGAACACTTGGTGATATGAACACTTGGTGATATGAACACTTGTGATATGAACACTTGGTGATATGAATACTTGGTGATATGAACAATCGTGATATGAACACTTGGTGATATGAACACTTGTGATATGAACACTTGTGATATGAACAATCGTGATATGAACACTTGGTGATATGAACACTTGGTGATATGAACATTTGGTGATATGAACATTTGGTGATATGAACACTTGGTGATATGAACACTCGTGATATGAACACTTGGTGGTATGAACACTTGGTGATATGAACACTTGGTGATATGAACATTTGGTGATATGAACACTTGGTGATATGAACACTCGTGATATGAACATTTGGTGATATGAACACTCGTGATATGAACATTTGGTGATATGAACACTTGGTGATATGAACAATCGTGATATGAACACTTGGTGATATGAACAATCGTGATATGAACACTTGGTGATATGAACACTCGTGATATGAACATTTGGTGATATGAACACTTGGTGATATGAATACTTGGTGATATGAACACTTGGTGATATGAATACTCGTGATATGAACACTTGGTGATATGAACACTTGGTGATATGAACACTTGCTGATATGAATACTCGTGATATGAACACTTGGTGATATGAACACTTGGTGATATGAACACTTGGTGATATGAACACTCGTGATATGAACACTTGGTGATATGAACAATCGTGATATGAACATTTGGTGATATGAACACTTGGTAATATGAACACTCGTGATATGAACACTCGTGATATGAACATTTGGTGATATGAACACTTGGTGATTTGAACACTTGGTGATATGAACAATCCTGATATGAACATTTGGTGATATGAACACTTGGTGATATGAACACTCGTGATATGAACACTTGGTGATATGAACACTTGGTAATATGAACACTTTGTGATATGAACACTTGGTGATATGAACACTTGGTGATATGAACACTTGGTGATATGAACACTTGGTGATATGAACACTTGGTGATATGAACAATCATGATATGAACATTTGGTGATATGAACACTTGGTGATATGAACACTCGTGATATGAACACTCGTGATATGAACACTTGGTGATATGAACACTTGGTGATATGAACACTTGGTGATATGAACACTCGTGATATGAACACTTGGTGATATGAACACTTGGTAATATGAACACTTGGTGATATGAACACTTGGTGATATGAACACTCGTGATATGAACATTTGGTGATATGAACACTTGGTGGTATGAACACTTGGTGATATGAACACTTGGTGGTATGAACACTTGGTGATATGAACACTTGGTGGTATGAATACTTGGTGGTATGAACACTTGGTGATATGAACACTTGGTGGTATGAATACTTGATAATCTGACTACTTGATGCACGTGGATAAAAAGTGTACCGGCAATGTTTGGAGTTTAAGTTTGCGGTCAGCTTTGTCACACGTGTTGTTTAAGCCATTGGTCAATGTTACTTTAATCCTTATCTATATCATAATGGCCCGGCCCACCATGGATGCACTGAACATCAACTCTTCGGGACTCATGTCTGTATAGAATGTTATTGTGCTGTAATTGATTTTTACGACACACCGCATCATCACTTACCCAAACAGGCGGCAGGCCATTTTGAAGATAGTCCAACAAAGCGAAGAAAGACATGGTAGGGGAAATTGGTCTTCAAAAACTATTTCAAGAGAGGTTTTGTTTTTTCTGGATATCCTTCCCAAATATTTATGTTGTCCGGATGGTGAAAAACGTCACAAAGAATGTGGCTTTTTATCTATCGTACTATTAAAAGATACCCTTTTTAATTACTGAAAAAATTATTCAAAATATTTGGCGCATATTCGTCAAGGCCAAGGTAAAAATTAAAAATTTCTTTAGATTGCACTTTTTAAAAAAATCATGGATTTTTTAAAATAAAAATGTAAAATAAGAAACAAAAATAATAAAAACTAAGAAAATATTACATAATTAAATTTTCCAAGTTATAATCTTCCTTCTTATCTTATTTGTTCGCATGTTTTGACATGCTTGCACACCCCGCGACGGCGGAAAGAAAATTTTAATTAAACGGAAATTCTCTTTTCCGAGCTGTGGGAAGTGCGGCTTTGCCCTGAAGTGCACAACTTGGCAGGAGATGCGCCAACTAATGAGCTGCACCCTTTCACGTCTCAGAAGATGGCCTTGTGATGAAGGGTAGGGGCGGGGAGTGTGGGGAGGGGGGAAGGCGCAGATCTATCAGTTCCTGCCCGTTAGGTTGAAACAGGATTGTAGCAAGACCTTGACCTTCGGAATCACAAGAACATACTTGAGAGTGCTTCTGATCGGTGTGTGGGGTGGGGGAGGGTTACTTGTGGAAATATCTACTAATCTTTTATGTTTATGTAAATAAAATACAGAATCAATCAAAAGAACAATGGCTTCGACTGACAAGGTCCTAAGAAAGTAAAACTGCTGCAACCTCCTCAAAATATTAATACTTTAAAGACAGCACACAGAGTTAAATAGACAAACGAATCCTGCAAACTAGCGCAACCTTAAAGAAACCAGATGAAATTATTTACTCGTATCTTCAGTAAATTATATGTTTACAGCACTTGTGATGATTCCTAAAACAATTTTGTGAAGCAAATCTACACATCGCTTTCAGTGATTGGTTCCAAAATCATTTTAAAAATTTGCCCGCATGGAGCATTTGAGGATGAGAGTATGTAGGCCTTACGGGGGTTTCAATCGTATTTGTAAGATGTATTTTTAAAATTTATATTTTGTTGGATGTTTTATTTTGTTGGATGTTTTATTTTGTTGGATGTTTATTTTGTTGGATGTTTTATTTTGTTGGATCTTTATTTTGTTGGATGTATATTTTGTTGGATGTTTATTTTGTTGGATGTTTATTGTGTTGGATGTTTATTTTGTTGGATGTTTATTTTGTTGGATGTTTATTTTGTTGGATGTTTATTTTGTTGGATGTATATTTTGTGTTTCAAATCTAGAGCAAATGGGCAGCATTTTTGACTGGTTATTTTTAACCTCTTCTTCTGTTTATAGCCCACTTATTGGTCTAATATTTTGACCTGCTTTTGTTGAGAGGCTAAAATATGAACCCACATATTTTGGTAGTAAATGTTAAGAGCACTTACACTAGGATTAAAGTTTAAAAAAAACAAAAACCTCTGTCTCTCGACAGACTGTCTTTTAATAATAGACAATTGACAATATATAAATGATAAATTCTTATTTCATACTAGATATGGACAATACGTTAGATTACAATGTAGCAGTCCCATCAAATTAACAGTACATAAATATACCGGCGCTCAATGGCGTAGCTAGAGCTTTTCCCGCCCGGGGCGGTCTCCAATATGTCGCCCTTTTAGAGGGCCGCCCATAAATGACGTCATGCACGGGGGGAGAAGAGAGGAGTAACACATTTGACGTCATTCAAAACGCGCAACTTTAAATAAAGTTCCACTTAAATACATGAATGCCAACACTTTATTAACTGACTTTTTGCGTGGCTTCACGCGTGTTACGATATTAGAGTGCAGCCTTACTTTACTTACACTAAATGGAAATAAAATGATTTGAAACATGCTCATCTTGCTCTTATTTTTTTTTTTGGGGGGGGGGGGGGGGATNAGTGAAAGAACTGACCCACGAACTATGGGGGGGTGGGATCTTTGTGATCTCACATTGAGGATGGGGTCTAAGTTTGGTTTACGACGTGTGACGAGCGGGAGGGGGTAAAAAATCAGCGAATAATATGGTCTTTTTAAAAAATCAATTACTAAACATAAATAAATAATTTTAATTGTAACGAAGTACCTTTTTAAAGGTGGGGAACATTTTTAACTTTGAATGCCCTATTTATGTAAGCAGTAATAAAAGAGGCCGCATGAGATTATATAACTATAAAAACACATTTTTAAAAAATACAAGACATTTTTTAAGGCCACAAGAATGTTATTGGGGTCACAGGTTCCCCCAGCCCCAAATGAGTCAAAACATTTTCCAAATGTACACCCAAAAAACATTGACCAATTTATGCTTTTATTTTTTTTTTATAATTAAAGAATTTGTTTTATAAACAAAGAAATTGTATGTATCAGTTTGTAGACATTTAATATTTTTACAATTACTTACCAAACTTTCATAGCAGAAAAATCGATTAATGTGTAATCCAAATTTTAATTATGTGTACTATCTTGCTCTATGGACAATATTGCAAGAATTTTTAGTCTTAAATCACTCATTGTGGAATGATTTTTTTTTTCAACTTCAGTTTGGAGAAGCTCCTTTCACAACTATATCCACTGAAAGCAATTGCTAAAATAGTGTTCTTAGCAAAAATTTAATGTTGGTTAATCTAAACTGTTGAATATATTTAATGGATCAATGGGCCTTCCCCCAGTTTTAAAAAAAAAACATAATGCCTCTTCTTGTATTGTAGGTACAGCCAAGGCTGGTCTTAGGCTACTGCAACCTATGCGGTCGCAGTGGGCCCCGCACTTTTATAGGCCCCAGAAATCTTAATTTTCATCTATTATCATTATTAATACCTTTACCCAAACTGCGGGCCCCGCGCAATCCTTTTCGCAAATTAATTTGTATAGGACCCCGCAATAGCTGAGACCAGCCCTGTATACAGCCATAAAAACCAGGATTCTTTCTCTTTCAGTATCAAACTGTTCATTATCAATGTAAATAAAGAAATTTATTTGATGTTCAAATTCTTAATTTAATAGGTTATATGGTAATTTACACGAAAATGTTCTTGCAAGGACATGTCACTGTTGAGCGCGTTCTTTTATTTTCTTTTATAATTGCCTCCATGAATAACAATTACTCGATGTACTTCTTGCTCTAGAGATAAAACCAAGTATTCTGAATTTTCCCCACGCATATTTTCTTAATTTTAACTCTGCGTTACGTTGATATCTCCAACTTTCTATAACAGCGGTCTGTATTAGCACATATCTTTGTTCCACGAAATGGGTTTGAATATTTTTTTTATTAAAAAGGTTCCCATAAATTGAGTTACCATAGAAAAGAAACAGATTGCAATGAACTAAATAAGATTCCAGCCTTTTATTTAGTTTTGCCAGTTACTTCAGATGTCATTTTTTCCAAGACGCTGGACATTTTTAAGTATGTCTTTGTCGAAATTATTGATGCCATTTTAGTGGTTATAAGCGGTGAAATTTGAATATTTTCGTGTTCTTGCCTTAAATCTTAATAATTTTCCATACAATAGAAGAATTCAAAGTATTTACACATTACTTTAATTGGATAAGCGTAGCATTTTTAATGAATAGCAGTATTTTAATGAAAAATACAAGCTGTTCAGGTTGCATAATTTTTTAATTTTTTTAAAATAAGTTACCTTACAATGATTTTATGAAAACTGAAACAGTAACATAAATTACTACTTGCAAGTTAAACAGTAAAAACAATATTTGAACCACCATGTCATGAAGGTACTTGTTAGCGCATCTTTCTGCGCATGTCGAAATTCCACGCAGAAACTGTCGTGGCGATATTAATACAACATATATTCGGACACGGCACCACTGGGCGTACGACTTCCTAGTTGGAGCACCGGCCAGGGCGGACGAGTTCACATGCGAACTCAACGGCTACGTGTCCACGACCAAGGCGGGCCACCGATAAGGAGGAAACCGGCTGTGGTTAAGCTTTGAGAGGGATGGGCGCCGCCAAGCAATTCTTGCCCTAGACACACCATATGACTATTATACTAACTCAACACATACCGGCTCGGCCGTCGCCCGGGTTAACAAGGGCCGCGTCTACCATTGCACACCAGGATGGGGACGTAAAATCTACTACTGGTGCACCACAACCAACACCCCCATACAACCTCAAAAGAAGAGGAGACATAATTTTTGGCACATGGAATGTAAGAACCTTACATGCGACAGGAAAAGTGAAAGAACTGACCCACGAACTATAACGATACCAATGGAATGTCATCGGACTATGTGAGACCCGATGGAAAAGCTTTGGTGAACTCGCAACAGAAGATGGACACAAAATCTACTTCAGCGGCAGGGAGGACAGACACGAACATGGAGTTGGATTCCTCATCCATAAAAATACAACAAAATCAGTCATTGGTTGTCGTCCTGTCTCCAGCCGCATCATCACCATCCGCCTGAAAGCAACACCCTTCAATATCACAATTATACAGACATATGCTCCTACATCCAGCCATGATGATAGTGAAATTGAGGCCTTCTATGACCAAGTACAGGACATCATGGATCATACACCAAAGAAAGATATTATCGTCGTCCAAGGTGACTGGAATGCGAAGATTGGAGTAGATGTATGTACCAACTGGGCAGATACTTGCGGACACTCTTGCAATGACCTGACCAACGATAGAGGGCTTCGACTCCTCGAATTTGCACGATACAACAACCTCCTTCTAGCTAACACAATTGGTCACCATAAAAAATCCAGAATATGGACTTGGCACAGCCCAGGCGGGGAACATAGTAACCAAATAGACTACATACTGGTCAAAAGACGATTTAAATCATGCATTAAAGCAGCTAATACTAGAAGCTTCCCTGGAGCGGATATCGGCAGCGACCATAACCTGGTGCTGATGACTTTCCATCTACACCTGAAAAGGATAGCAAAACAAAGCAATACACGATTACGCTTCGACCTTGAAAAATTGAAAGATCCGGTAATCGCAGAGGCGTTCAGGGCAAAAATTGGAGGGAAATTTGCTCCACTGACCACACTTTGTGAATCGGAAAAGGATATGGACATAGATCTAATCACTGATACCTTCAATACCACAATAATTGAGACAGCAAAAGATATACTTGGCAAAAAACATGCCATAAAAAAACCATGGGTCTCCACTTATATCCTAGAGATGTGCGATGAAAGAAGAAAACTTAAGAACGTAAAGAATACTGCAGAAGGAGCAATCAAATACAGAACAATCAACAAAAAGATCAGGAAAGAAATGAATAAAGCAAAAACAAACTGGATAGAACAACAATGCTCAGACATCGATGATAATCTACAGAGAAACAACTCAAAAAAGGCTTACAAGATTGTCAAAGATCTGACATCCACCAAGCAAGGTCGCATCTCAACAATTCAAGATAAATCTGAGAAATGTATTACAGAAGAACAAGAAATAATAAAAAGATGGACCGAATACTGTTCTGAGCTATACAATGAAGACTCAAAGGGCGACGAATCAGTGCTCAATTGCCCAACGTCATCTAACATGGACATGCATTACATTCTCCGTGATGAGGTGGAGCTTGCTGTGCGAAAGCTGAAAAAGGGGAAATCGGCTGGAGCAGACAACATCCCAGGTGAACTGATTCAAGCAGGAGGTGACCCAGTAATAAACATTCTAACTAGCATGTGCAACAAGATCTGGCAGACAGGAGAATGGCCAACACCCTGGACTCAATCGCTGGTTATAACGCTCCCAAAGAAGGGTAATCTACAATTGTGTCAGAACTACCGCACAATTAGCCTGATCAGTCACCCCAGCAAAGTCATGCTCATGGTAATACTAAACAGACTAAAACCACAAGCAGAGCAGATCATTGCAGAAGAACAAGCAGGCTTCAGAGCAGGAAGGAGCACAACAGAGCAGATCTTCAACTTGCGAGTGCTCTGTGAAAAACATCTGCAACACCAGAGGGACCTCTTTCATGTCTTCATAGACTTCAAAAAGGCGTTTGACAGAGTGTGGCATGCAGCACTGTGGGCAACCATGCACAAGTACAATATTAACGCCAACCTCATTACTGTGATCAAGAACCTATACAACAGAGCATCCAGCGCAGTACTCTACAACAGCAAGCTGGGAGATTGGTTCAAGACCACTGTTGGTGTAAGACAAGGGTGTTTACTCTCCCCCATCCTCTTCAACCTCTTCCTAGAAAGAATTATGACTGATGTGCTCGAAGACCAGGTCGGAACGGTCAGCATCGGAGGAAGGATCATAACTAACTTACGCTTCGCCGATGACATAGACGGCCTAGCTGGCAGCGAGGACGAACTAAAAGAATTCCTTGCAAAGCTAGAGAAGACGTCGAAGGCCTATGGCATGGAAATTAATGCAGAAAAGACCAAGGTCATGGCAAATAAGAATTTCACAAGTGTAATACGGATAAACGGTCAAAAACTCGAGGAGGTCCCTACCTGCAAATATCTAGGGGCTGTAATATCCGATGAAGGCTCAAAACCAGAAATTCTTGCCAGAACGGCCCAAACAACTGCAGCACTAAGCAAACTGAAAAACATCTGGCAAAGCAAGAAGCTCTCCCTGAGATCAAAGATTCGACTAATGCGCTCTCTGGCGATGTCAGTCTTCCTCTATGGTTGTGAGGCTTGGACGCTCACCGCAGACCTCCAAAAAAGAATTAGTGCGCTTGAGATGAGATGTTTTCGAAAGGTATTAAACATCTCCTACACGGCGCACATCACGAACAAAGCGGTCCGCGACAAAATAAGTGCTGTCATTGGCCTTTACGAGGACCTTCTCACCTCAATTAAAAAGAGGAAACTACGATGGTACGGACACGTGTCAAGATCTGGAGGTCTCTCAAAGACGATATTGCAAGGCACAGTCCAGGGAAGAAGGAAAAGAGGCAGACCAAGGAAGAGTTGGGAGGACAACATCAAAGAGTGGACCGGCCTTTCATTTAGCGATTCCCAGAAGGCAGCTCAGAACCGTGACACTTGGCATGAGTTAGTGCGCAGCTCAAAATGGTGCCCCAACGACCCAGCGTCGGGTTAAGGGATAGTTCAAGTTCAAGTTCATATTTGGACCAGCGGTGATGTGTTGTTTTTTCTGCAGTTTTCTTATAAAAGAACCATATGTGAAGTATACCGCTTAATTTTCCAAACAAATCGATACTTTTTTTTAGCGGTTTTTAATTTCAGAATGGTTTTGCTTAAGTTATAACAAACCACTATATAATCAAACAAATGTTGCACGAATCCGTAAATTAAGACTCGAAATTAAAAATATTATATTTCACTTTAGTTTTTCCCCTTCAAAAGAAAAAGGGTGGTTGTTGCAAATGGCTTTACTTTTTAAATGTCCCCAAATGCCGCCCTTTGAATGAGTGCCGCCCGGGGCGGACCGCCCCCCACCACCCCCCTAGCTACGCCACTTCCGGCGCTACTTAAAATAGTGACCACGGCGTTCCCTCGTCCGGTGACGTGGTGTTCTAGGCGCATAAATAAAATAATAACCCCTCTTCAGACCATGAAGCAGTGTTGCGAAGTCCAAGTGCCAGATTTTCCCCAGGCATGAGTCAAACAAATTACCAAATTGGTCTAAAAATTCCCACATGCATTAAAAACTGTTGGGAAAGCCAAAGGGCGAGGGAGAGGGGATAGCGCGCCGCTGGGGACCCCCCCCCTGAAAAGTGGCAACGTCAATTAAATGCTTTCGCATTCATTTTAGGACTTTGGACTTCCAAATTAAAAAATAATAAAGATTTATGCATTTTTAAGGCAATTTTTAATAGAGCACTTTCTATTTTTATTTACTCTATACGTTTTTATTTAACAACTTGGCTACAAAGCCAAAATATAGATCATACTTTTAAATTTTAACATTATGAAGTTTAAAAAAAAAAAGCTATTTGGATACTCTTGTAATTTAAATTTGTATATTCATGATCATCATAATTTGTCCTTTGGGTTCCTTGTGCACGGTCCCTTGCCAGTCGCTTCTTTTCTTCCCAGCTCTCCCAGTTCTTCCAGCCTCATCTAACATGCTCCGTCTCCATGTACGCTTGGGTCTTCCTCGCTGGCGTTTTCCCTGGGGGGTTCCAAAGAGTAAAAATGTCTGTGATTGATAAAAAAAAATATCTTTTAACAAAATAAATGGTTTGAAATATATTTTATTACTAATGAATCAATCATAAATGGTTACATAGATTGTTATATATTTACATAGTATTAATGATTTGGTCATTTATATGTAACAAACATTTTAGGATGATTGGGGCTCAGACTAATTAAGTACATTATTAAAAAGTAATACATTTACATAATATTAATTACTTGGTCATTTGTATAAAAAACATTTTATGATTTAGCCTCAGGGCTTGAAACACCCCTTGATTCAGGTTCAGAGTCTGAATCACTGCTTCATGTATCAGTATCAGTATTAATAACACTGGTAACATTATGAGAGTTATTCTCTTTGGTTTTGTTTTTGATGACATCATACATACCTTGGTTATGTCATTTCACATGTTTGTCTGTAACAACATAAATACAACATTTTAATCTTTTACTTTTAGCTCTCATTGTTGATCTTACAACTACACTAGAATAAAGTATTTTAGTTTTCATTCTTTTTCTTTTATTAGTTTTTATGTCTGTGACCATTGAAAATATTCTCTCACATTCTGCATTAGAATGAGGGAGACTTAAAACTAATTTGGCTAATTTAGATATGTTGGGGAATTTTGGACCATTTGAGAAACTTTTCATTTGTGTCATGCCAAAGTTCATCAATAGGTTTTGTTTTGAGAGTTTCTATTTGTATTAGTATTGTTTGACTGGTTATTTCTTGCCATGTGTTTGACTGGTTATTTCTATCCACCTCCATTTGACTGGTCATCTATAGCATCGGCTTAACGACGCCGTAGCATCATGAGCCTGGCATTGCTTTAACCAGCTCTACTTCACACCTAAATGATGTTAAGTTGCGATAAACACGCCAGTGTGATTACAAGTAGAGGAGGGGGTGGTTGCATTGGAGGG